>CM047878.1:9324451-9374970 GCA_026212405.1 Petrea volubilis
GGTCGCAACAGTGCAGTTAAGATCTTAAAATAATCAGAGTTGCACTTACCAACTGCATATTATTAATAACACAAATAATAAATTAAAAGGCATAATAAAAGACAATAAGAAAATTCACTAAAAAAAAAAAAAAAAAGACTTGACATTCAAATTTAATGATACATATACGAAATAATTTTAAACTTTTGAGATGCAAATGTATCCCTAAAATATAGATTGATCAGCCACTGATCATGGGATTTGTTTACCTTTTTTAATTTTTGTTTTTATTTTTATATTCTATCTCTGTCATAATGAGATGCTGTTAGTGGCTTGTTGATGGTTACGTGCAGGCCTGTCAATCGATAGAGTTTTACCCTATCCGTATCCATTTATTCTTTATACATACCTTGCTCATATATTGAAATTTTAAAATCTATCCATACTCTACCCTAACCCATACTACTACAAATGAATGGGTTAGGGTAGGGTCTTACCCGTTCCTACCCATTAGATAATGATACCCGATGGGTATTCACACTGCACACATATTTTTCACACACACATTGTACATATATTTTTCACACACTGCACACTACACACATATTTTTCACACACACACACACTGCACACATATTTTTCACTCACAACACATACATGCACACTGTGTGTGAAAAATCACACATAGCACACACAACACGCACACTGTGTGTGAAAAATGTTTGTGTGTGTATGAAAAATATGTGTAGTGTGTGTGTGTGTGTGTGAAAAATATATGTGTTAGTGTGTGTGTGAAAAATATGTGTGTTAGTGTGTGCGTATGAAAAATGTGTGTGCAATATGTGCGTGAAAAATATGTGTGCAGTATTTGTGTGTGAAAAATATGTGCGCAGCATTTGTGTGTGAAAAATATGTGTGCAGTGTTTATGTGTGTGCAGTGTGTGTGTGAAAAATATGTGTGCACAATGTGTGTGAAAATGGGTATAGTGTGTATATGTGTAGTGTGTTGAAACTGCATGTATTCAATATGTGTGTTAAAATTATGTGTGCTTTGTGTGGGTGCTCTGTGTGTGTGTGTGTGTGTGTATAATGAGTGTAAATATGTGTGTGTCTGTATGTGTTAATTGTGTGTGAACTAAAAAAAATACACAATGTCACAAAATGAAAAAAAAAAATAATAAGATTCATACCCTAAAGATAAAATAGACTCAATATATATACCTAATACGTATATATATCAATTTTTTTGGGGGTAAATTAATATGTATATATCTGAATAAAATAAGATAAGGTATAAAATATCTTTCATTAAATATTTTTTGGGTAGTTTTATCGTATCTATTGGCAGCCCTAGTTACGTGATTGTGAAACATAACTATTGTTCACCAACCCCGTCACCAACTTTAGTGGGTCCCCTCACCAACTATTATTAGTTTTCTATTATCACCTTACATTTAATTCCCTAATTTTGACCAAATCCAACTTCCCAACTAAATTTGTCCTAGCATCCGTCTCATCCCATGGGCACGATAAGAAAATCAATTAATTCTCTAACAAAAATTAATTTTTCTAGCTTAATAATTAAAATGATCAAAACTAACCGATTTTGTTATGAATTTAAAATTTAAATTTATGATTCCTTACATCTTAGATAATTTTATAATATTATCATAATATTTTGACATCTTCATTTCAAATATAATATTTTTTTTTATACAATCTACTTGAGAAACTCTATAAAAATATCAATTAAAACGTTACACATATACACACCCACTCCAAAAAAAATGAGAGATGAGAAAAGGGTTCGAGCGAAAAATCTCGATCGAAATGTCAATACATATACATGTACATACGCACACACCAAAAAAAAAGAAGAGGAAATGAGAAGACAATTCAAACCCAAAATCTCTATCAAAACACCATACACATACACTCACACAAAAGGCAAGAAAAAAATGATAGAAATATTCAAAATTAATATCTCAATAGGTGTTTACTTCAAATCGCCACTACTAACTACACGATCTATGGCAATTTTGGATGTATAATTTAGACCACACAGTATGGTTACAAAACATTGATGTTTTGGGCACCCACGACATTACCCCAATTCGCATATGTCATCATTAGATAGGGCAAATATTTTGAGCCACTTCTAGTAGCACACAAAAAGAAAAGCAATTGTATAATACAATTTATAATTTCAACTTACGATAAGTGTGCTTTACAAAATATAAAGCCCATATGTTTTCTTGATTTAGATAGAAAAAAAATACTCAAATTTAGTTAGATGGAATGCAACAATTTATAAATAAGTATAGATTAATTAAATTATTCTTTCATATAATTCATCAATTACACAATGAATATAAAGTACTCATTATATAACTAATACTAGTTTGATCGATCAAATTTGAAGTAGAATATTTTGATTCTCTCATTATATAACTAACACTAGTTCGATCGATGAGATTTGGAGTAGAATATTTTGATTTAAACGTAAAAAAAGTAGGTAAAATCATTGAACTTTTTGCTAATTTTGGGAAAGCCACTCCAAAGGTGAAATGACCAAAATACCCTACACCAACTCTACCCAACACCGAACACCTATATCTAAACTTCCCTCCACTCACAATTCCCTCCCAACCAACCCACCCACCCACGCACACCAGCCATGGCTCTCACCTTATTCCTCCTCCTCTTCCCCGTCATTTTTCTCCTCTACCAACTCTACTACCGCCTCCGCTTCCGCCTCCCGCCGGGCCCGCGCCCATGGCCGGTGGTCGGAAACCTCTACGACATCAAACCCGTTCGGTTCCGGTGCTTCGCCGAGTGGGCGCAGTCATACGGGCCCATCATCTCGGTTTGGTTCGGCTCGACCCTGAATGTCATTGTTTCCAACTCGGAATTGGCCAAGGGAGTGCTCAAGGAGAAGGATCAGCAGCTCGCCGACCGCCACCGGAGCCGATCAGCTGCCAAGTTCAGCAGAGATGGGCAGGATCTGATATGGGCCGATTACGGGCCGCACTATGTGAAGGTGAGGAAGGTCTGTACGCTGGAGCTGTTTTCGCCTAGGAGGCTTGAGTCTTTGAGGCCGATCAGGGAGGATGAAGTCACGGCTATGGTGGAGTCCATCTACAAAGACTGTACTTCTCCTGGTACGTGTTCGTGCTTTTTTTTTGGCCGGGGGGGGGGGGGGGGGAGTGGATAATCTGTTTTCTTGAATTTTGTGTTGTTATTTGATTTTCTTTTGCTGAATTTATCGTGTGAATTGCATATTGGTATTGGACCACTATTGGTGAATGGTTATCCAAAATTTGCTAAATTTCCCGAAATATGGTGAATTTTGAAGGCTTCTGAGTTAGAGAAATCACTGATCCTTTATTTTAATGGCACTTGTTTTGCGTAACAATTTTTTCTGTGGTGAGATATGTGAAGAATGTGGTGCGTTATACGAGTTTGGAGACGTAAATAATCATCCTGGGACTTTCTCTTCGTGCGCGGTCTATGGGCTGTAGTTTTTCGAGTACCATTTTTGTAAGGTAATATGTTGTTTTGTTCTCTCCAAGAGGGTGGAAATTAGGTTGGCCTCTACTTGTAAATATGCAAATATGTATTTTAGTAAGAGAAAATCTTGTTTGATCAAGCTGAAAGAGACATAACTCTTTGTTTGTTAGGTTTGTGGTAGAATGAAATCATTGCATAGCCAGGAAGACATGAACTTCCTTTTCTTTTTTGAGTGAAACTGTCTGATTTCTTATCACCTTAGCAACTGAGTTTGATTGGATTTGGGCCCAACCACTTCCCAACCTCACTTCTATTTCATCCACCTAATCGGCCTTGACATATAGAATTAACTTTTATTGATAATTATTGGTTAAACATCTAAATATCTCAACTCATGAGGGAAAAGTAGATAACTCGGAATGATTTAAATGTGAGATGTGGTTCTAAGTAAGAACACCTTTTCATTATGGCAAATCAGTCTGTTGTGAGGGTGTCATGGTAAGTAGTTATGGGATTTTCGAGTCATCGCCATGCCATAGAAAAGAAAAATCGGAACTCTGCTTATTCAAGTAGCAGGAGACAATGTGAAGCTGAAGATGAAAAATTAGGTGTAACTCCTATTGTTTCATATAAAAAATGACCGCTATAAATAATCTTATCGGTAACAATATGAGTCATAATAAAGTTTTCAGGCCTGCACTGCTATGCAAACTAAGCTTGCATTGGTAGCCTGACAGCAGTGATTATATGCACTTTGCTGGTCTATTTTGTTGTGCCTGAACGCTATGAGAATTTGAGATTTGTGCAGGTAACTTGGGGAAGAGCCTGCTAGTGAAGAAGTATCTTGGAGCTGTGGCATTCAACAACATTACAAGACTTGCATTTGGGAAACGATTTGTGAACTCTGAAGGAATAATAGACCAGCAAGGACAGGAGTTCAAGGCCATTGTTGCAAACGGACTAAAGCTTGGTGCATCCCTTGCCATGGCTGAGCATATCCCATGGCTCCGTTGGATGTTCCCACTGGATGAGGAGGCGTTTGCCAAACATGGAGCCCGTAGAGACCGTCTTACGAGGGAAATAATGGAAGAGCACACCCTTGCTCGCCAAACAAGTGGAGGAGCGAAACAACACTTTTTTGATGCTTTGCTGACACTCAAAGATAAATATGATCTTAGTGAGGACACCATCATTGGCCTTCTTTGGGTGAGTCACTCATTATCTATGCAATGTTTAGCACAATGATACAGAGATGAATGCAACATTTATGCAGTTTTCAAATGTTTGCTTTCATTTATAATGTTTGATATGTTACTTATTAAACTTGGACACAAGTGATGGACCGCAGTACATAGCAAAACTGAGCCATATTTAGTTATGTTAGCTTTCTAATAATGGATGAGGATACCTTGAGCATTCTTGATCATCTAGTTTTGTTATCCTTTCTTCATGAAATGGACCAGCGTCTTCTCTTGATTGGTACGAAATATTGGTGCTAAAATCTGTCTATGGAAAAATTACAGGACATGATCACAGCAGGAATGGACACCACCGCAATATCCGTTGAATGGGCTATGGCCGAACTGATCAAGAATCCAAGGGTCCAACAAAAGGCTCAAGAGGAGCTAGACCATGTGATTGGCCACGAACGTGTGATGACTGAACTCGACTTCTCAAACCTTCCCTATCTTCAATCTGTAGCAAAGGAAGCCCTCAGATTACATCCTCCAACTCCGCTCATGCTACCTCACCGTTCCAATGCCAATGTGAAGATTGGTGGGTAC
This sequence comes from Petrea volubilis, assembly GCA_026212405.1. Classification (NCBI taxonomy): domain Eukaryota; kingdom Viridiplantae; phylum Streptophyta; class Magnoliopsida; order Lamiales; family Verbenaceae; genus Petrea; species Petrea volubilis. The sequence goes on from CM047878.1 coordinate 9,329,725, forward strand.
GACATCCCAAAGGGCTCAAACGTGCATGTCAATGTATGGGCAGTAGCACGTGACCCCCAGGTATGGAAGAACCCCTTGGAATTCAGGCCAGAAAGGTTCTTTGAGGAAGATGTTGATATGAAGGGACACGATTTTCGGCTTCTTCCATTTGGTGCCGGGAGAAGAGTTTGTCCCGGTGCACAGCTAGGCATCAATTTGGTCACATCTATGATCGGCCATCTCTTGCACCACTTCAACTGGGCTCCTCCTAATGGGGTGAGTACTGAACAGATTGATATGGGAGAGAATCCTGGCCTGGTGACATACATGAGGACTCCATTGGAGGCCGTGCCTACTCCTAGATTGCCTGCAAATCTGTACAAGCGTATCGCTGTGGACATGTAATTTGCTGATCTTGCCAATATAAGTGACCCGTTCTCTTTTCTTGTGGGAATCTGGATTGAATTAAACTGTTTGGCTTGGGTTTTGGCCTGAGAATATGCTTAGTTTGGCTTGGACAGCCTTGTGATAAATTCTCTAATGTACAATTCGTTGTTGTTGCAGTCACTTAGTTCTATAAAGTTGTATTAAAAGAGAAGGCTTTTTACACTCTCAACTGGGAAATTATTGACGGGTTCATTTCTTTTATAGTGCACTTCATCACCATGATATGATATTTTATCCAAGAAGACAACATGTTGACTAACTTCACTTTCTTCAACTCTGTTCAATGGATGTGGTTGTTTTGTGTTTAGAGTCTTCTGTTTACTTTGGAATATTGCAAGACAAATATAAGAAATATTGTTTTATGTTCTGTTACCTTTTATTTTGAAATAATATATTATTGCCTGGCTCATGAGATGTTGTCACCCAAAGGGAATATGTAGCTGTTGGATTAAAGTATGATAATATAATTTTACTTTTTAACACTTTTTAACATTATCACATTCAAATTTGACAGCCAAAATTGCTAATTGGATAATATCAAATTTTCCGAAAAGCATGTCGCTCTTCACCAGTGTGTGAAACGGGGATGATTTGAGCTTATACTTCACCAATTCATGTCAATAAGACCACCAAGGACACAACTGGTGTCATGGATTTTCTCTCCACAATGAAGAGATTTTTGGCCAAGTGAAGTGGGTAAGTACATGAACCCTCAATGCACAACTCAACATTCAACTTCTGATAGTTTCAAAATCTGATAGTTTCAAAATAGGCCACTTTTTAGAAAAATAGAATAGAATTTTTACTCAGCACTAAATTATTTACTGTTCCACCTGAGGGAATTAAGCTAAAGCAATTTAGAATTGACTCGAGATAATATACAAAAGCCCAAATACATTGATGTCGTAGCTTATAAACTAGTGGGATTACAGCCACAGCATAACGACACTGGAAAAGAGAAGAAACTAAATAAGAACAGCAAATTTGCTAGCACAAACGTTAACGATATCTCATCTTCTTCTTATGTGTACACACAACTATTTCTAATCCAAAGTCGATCAGCACTCAACTGAGCTCTATGGCTTTGTTTTCTAACTATTTATTCTAACTTTCCTCATCATAATCTTCATCATCTTCATCCAACTTTGAACTAAATTGCGCGAGATGAACAGGGTCAATGGCCATCCTGTCTATTTCGGAAAGCCCGGGATTCACTTCGCCTTTTACATCAGATGGTCCTGCTGAAGCCATTTTATCTGATCCCTCATCTACTCCAGTATTCAGATCAAAGTTTCTGGAGTCTGAATTGACGACACCATCATTAACTTTGATAGTTTCTTTTGATGATTCATTAGGCTCAGCGTTGAGCTCCATTGGCTGGGCCGGGCTCGAGATTTGTTTAGTGCTTTGCTGACAAGTTGTAGTAGAGTGAGGTTCACTCTCGTGTCGAGGGGGTTCCCTCTCTGTTGCTCTGGTGCTGGGCCGTCCACGTCCTCTTCCTCTACCCCTTCCTCTTCCCCTGCCTGTGCTAGTTGCATGGCACATTTCGTGCTGCAGTTAAAAATAATGCAATTTCAGTGCAAACATGCTCTCAAAACATAATACACGCCTTCCCACTTTAAAAGCTGGAAAAAGCTTCTCAGCATGTTACTGTTCTGATGGGTCTTAGAACGCATCTTTGGCTAAAAAGATTGTTAAGAAAGTGGATATATCATCCTTCAATAGACTCTCTTGAGTATAATTTGCTATCAACTAGGTTGCTAGATACAGCAGCAATACAAACATATGCAGCTAATTATATTAAACAGCATATCCAGAATAATCAAATTTTGGTAAGATTGCATACATCCCGTAGTTTGTTGTATTGAAGTAGTAGAACTCTGTATTGAAATAAAATTAGTCCTAATAATATCAAACAAGGGCTATGGAGAACAGTAGAACACAAATGCATCAACGAAGTACCAGAAAGGAATCACGCAGACAATTAAAAGAAACTCAGTTGCAACCAAGCCACATGCTTTAATTGAAGGGCAATCTGTTAAAGAGAACATTTTCACTAGAAACATCACTAGAAACAGGTCATATAACTCAGTATCATTCAAGGAAGCAAATCATACCGTACTGTTTCGTTTGTACTCTTCATCACTGTCATGCAACTCATTGGCAACAACTTTCCTGGCAATAAAGTGAAGAGTCTCATTTTAATATTTGGGCAACTCAACATTGAGCAACCCAGCACAAAAAAAATTATCGAACAGGAGGAATGAAAGGCAAGGAAAAAGCACACAAACCTTCTTTTTGATACATCAGCTGCAGCTTCAGAATTGCCATAGTCAGGAACCTTGCTGACAACTTCCTTCAAGAAGTCAAACACATTGTAACTGTGCACGCAGTGCTTCCTGCATTCACAGAGAGTGGGTGAAAGAAGGTGCAACTGATAATAGGTTTGTACAACATAAAATGCCTCAAGCTTATATCTATGATTCAAAGATTAAATGGAACTACTTCCTGTCGAAATTAATTTGCTTCAACATGAGCCCTATAAATCCACTAATGACACTAAACACAATGCAACAGACCAAATCCTCAATTAATTCCCTCTATAAATTCCACTAAAGGAGCATTTACTGGTGCATAGCAAAGTTCGTCCTACTAGAAAGATCTACAAAATAGAACAAGATATTATGGGAAGAGGAGGATGTAAAATCAGATGCGCCTTCTGAATTATTACGTCGCAGATTACAATCAGCTCTTTTTCAGAAAAAGGAAACTTGTTGTGTGTGGGTGGGGGGGGGGGGGGGGGTAGCCACTAGGTTAGCTAGCTATAATCAAAATCAAGTAGAATGCTGGAGTTCATAACGCTTTCAGAATCATTAGCTTATATAGTGAAAAGAAAGTGGATTCACAATAACCTACTTGTAAGGATTGACATTCCAAAGGGCATGTCAGATTAGCAATAAGCATGGCACTTTTAGACTGGTAAGTAGTGCCACAAGTAGAACAAAGGTTGCGCACAAGATGATGCTTTTTGCAAACACCTCAAATAACTAGGATATTGAGTGCAACAGAAATTATCAAATCTAGAATGAGAATGATGCATAAAAAGACAACTGCTTGGACGTTGTCCATCTTATATCACATATCAGATCTAACTGGATGCTCAATCAAAAAAACATAACAAAAGCATTCAAAACAGGCTCCAGATCTCATAAACATCTGTGGTAGTCCTCTACAGCTCCTAAACCTATTTGATTATACAAGATTTTGACAATATTATGGTCACCAATCATAGAATGAAATCAAATAGCTTAAAATAGAAGAATGAGTTAAGACAGAAATCCACTCACAAATGCAAAGAACTAACAGTCTTTGCCCCTCTCTGCACAGTTATGTCATATGTTCGGTCACAAAGATCTTGTAGAAATAACTCCAAAGCTTTAGCTGCATTAATATGCCAGAAGAGCAACAAATTGAATATTCAATGATACATAGTGAAAGTTGCTTAGTCCAAAAACAAATTAATACGTACAAACTAAAACAGGCACTGCCATTGCAATCTTCCCAACATCCTCATCAGCTTGCATGATCTTTTTAATACGAGCCTGAAAAGTACAAGTTTCCATTATAGAAGGGGAGAAGGTCATGGAATTTATTGTTATTAGCACAAAATATAAGGAGATGCTACATTCGTCATGCATCACATTCTTTTAAAAAAGAAAAAGAAAAGAAAAAAATTCCATGCATCAATGCAAAATCCATCACATACAAAGACCATGAAATTTCTAATCCAAAATAAGCAACTTTTGACAAGTTTCACCAATCACATAACACTGCTAAGAACAATTTCACTGCAAGAAGCATAATTCAAATCATTTCTTGGTTATACGAGTGATTTTTGGTTTTTTTTTTTTTTTAAATTTCAGGCTTGCTTGTATAATTGAGATTGCTTTCTTCTGCAAGCAACCAGCACTATATGACCAACAGAAAAATGATAGAAGTCGCAGATTTTATTACTGCTCATGTACTAATCAAAATGTGCAGTAACCCGGTGTCATTTCATATTGTGATCTTGAATAGCAGAGCAATTAGGCATGTGATACCTTCCTAAATCCTAAATGCACCTTTTTATGTAATTTGAGTAAGCCTTGTTTTACTCTTTGTCTAATTTGGGTGTCGAAAGTAGAAAATAGCGGGAGTCCCTCTTATTGTTTTAAATCCTACTTCATAGATGAGTGGAGGATAGGCTAGATATAGTATCATCTCGTGCAAGTTTGTGAGAAAAAATTAAATTGGCTGCATGCTGGAACTTTTCAAACAAATAAAACTCCATGTACCTACAGGGATCCTCGGTTTTTTTTCATAAAAAGGGAGGCATAAGGAAAATAGTTTTCCTTTGATATAAGAATGAGGAATAAACTTTCTTAAGAAAAACCCAACTCACATAGGATGTTTGTCATGTTTCACTTATAATTTTCAATTGAGCACAAAGCCTATTTCAACATCAGATGCTAATGGAACATCACTATTTGTAAAGTCAGTCGCCATTTGAATTTTCAGTACTACCTTCAACAACTAGGAACAATATATCATAACTGGACACCAACAGTTCTTAGAGGGTAAGCACATTTTTAAAACCAATAATGAGTTGGCACATAAGTTCACATTTCGCATTTTGAGATCTACAAAATTTGTGCAAAATGTAGTTCTTTGAGTGAAAACATAAGACTGCTGATCTGATGTAGATGAATTTTGGGGAAATGGTGCATCACCAGTACTTCCAAAGAGTATTTCTTTTATCTCAGTAAGAGACTTAAAAAATTAAAATTAAATTTAAACACTTTAATACTCATTTAAATATGCAAAATTGGAACTCCCATTCAGCAGTAGAGTTACTCTGTTCACCCACAGGGGGGCAAATTGTTTGAACTTAAAAAATTGCTCCCTCCATTTTCACATGTGCATGAAAAATCCGAAGGATGTCCAGAAAAACAGAGAAAGAAAACACAGTGCAAATTCACTTAAGGAGAAGGGAAATGAAAACAATATATATATATATATATATATATATTATACAAAGAGAAATTTAAAAAATAAAATTGAAACAAGAAAAAATACGAGATCGCACAAATTCCAGCTACAAAAATATTTTACAACAAATTGAATTTAAACTCCCAATCCAGACATAATTCCACCTCAGTAGAAACCCACCAAAAACAAAAATCCCAGGAATTTCAAAAATCAAATAAAATCCAGGCACAATTCCAGCTCAGTAAACACACAAAAATTAAGAATCGCATAAATTTTCAAATAAAAAAATAAAAAAAAATACAAATCGGAAAGAAAGAGAAACTTACAGCGGGGAAACGAGTATCGAGCTTCTTCCTCATGGCGCAATCAGATCTGTTCCGCCATAACAAAATCAAACTCAAAAATACGAATAAACTCGAACCCAAAAAAAAAAAAAGAAAAAATATAGTGTCCCAGACCTAATCAGACTAATTCAACTATTTCTGATCTGAGAAGCACCATAATTGAAGACGAGTTCAAAAAAAATTACAGAAATTACGGAAGAAAAAAAAATTGAAAAAACACAGTGACTGATCCAACGATTGCAGAGAGCGGAAAAACTGGATTCTACTGTTCAGATCTGAAAATCAGAAATTTTGTGAGAAAATATTGGAAAGCAGAAATCTTTTTTTTTTTTTCTTCCAATTTTAGTGCAATATTTGGTGTGTGTAGTGTGTGTGAAGGTTTTGGGCCTTGGGGATTTTGGCGAGGGGAGGTCCAAGTGATGGTGCACGAGGTACTGCCGAAAACGATTCTTCGGTTTTTGTCAACAACACAGATTGGGAAATGATAAATATTTGTAACAAAAAAGAAAATAAAATATTGGAATTGACGAGCCGTTATGGGATATCACGGTATCAACCACCATAAGTCCGTCACACATTAAATTAAAACCCAAAAAGGCTGATGAGGTTTTGCCTTAATGATGAGATGAAAATCTCACAATTTTAAAATCATAGACTAAATTTTAATGCTAATTTTTTTTTAATTTAATACTTTTTTTTATTATATAATAGTTTGTCTTTCATTATTATTTAATAATAATTGATGTTTGAATATAATAATTTGAGTTTCATTTAAAATATTAATATCATGATTGTAATAAATCATTGATTCCACCAAAATAAAAATAAAACCAAAAGAAGAAGTCTCAAAATTCCTCATCCATTTTTATTGTTCTAATTTGTTCGTTTAAATATAAGTGATATTGGCATATTTTATAAGTGTAATTAAATTTTAATGAATGAGTTTTTTGTTTAAATATTTTCATTATATTTTTTTAAATTTGGGGTTAATTATATCTAGACTCCTTGCGAGTTTATATAATTACCAATAGTATCATCTTAGATTAAAACTACGCATACATCCCTTTGAAAATATTGAAATTAAAAATGCACTCTAATGTTCCGACAAAAAAATAATGACATCAACCAAAAATTTGCGTGATCTGACTATTTTGTCCTTTGTAATTTTGTAAATTTAGAAGAATGTTGCATATAATTTTAGAATGGAGAGGGGTGTATGTGTAATTTCCTATAAAAGTAATTGACCATTGCGTTTCAAATTTTGATTGTTTTAAAATTTAAAAAAGTGATCATTTATGACCTTTTTTTTTAGATACCCTTCTCTGTATATATGGACTATTATAACTTTATTTAACATGAATTTATTTAGACTACACACACATGACTTCTTATAGCCATTCTTTTAGCATATAAGGTTGAAATACAAAAAGAATAGATGAAAAAAATCAATTTGGGTTAAAACTGAGCATTATGACATTGGATATAAATGATAATCGTGATAAGTTACAAAAAAAAAATGTTCAAATTTTACATTTACTTTTGACCCATTAGGAGCACCAACAGATCTTCCATACCTTTTGCATGGCTAAATTAGAAAGTGGCTAATAATGGGATTAGAAAATCCAATTGAGGCAAATTAGAAAGTGGCTAAATTTGTTCATAAGTGTTTTATAGATATTCTATGAAGATACTCCGCATTTTAGCGGTCGGAAGTATCCAACTTCTAATGTTTTATCCTTGATATTTGTGAGATTAGTTTAAATTGTCTAAGTTGGGAAATAGTAAGCAAGAAATCCTTAAGAGCATATCACTTCCCATGAAAGAAAAGTTTGATAAATATTGGGAAGAATGTTGTTTAATTTTAGCGGTCGTAGTTGTATTTGACCCTAAATTCAAAATGGATTTGATAGAGTTTTTCTATATGGAGGTTTATGGTGTAGATGTTTAACCATACATTCAAAGGGTTAGGGAAACTCTTGTTCCCTTGTTTATTGACTACGAAAGTAGTTATTGGGCCAAGTAGCTATAACGTCAGGACACGTCGTTCTTTGGTTAATTTTTATAGATGGTACAATGAAACAAGAGTTTAGTTAATAAAAATTTTGAGCTACATATCTATTTGGAGGAGCCTAGATTCCCTAGAGCAAAGTCATTTCATATTTTAAATTGGTAGAGAACAAATAGTCCCAAGTTGCCTATTTCAGTGAGGATAGCATGTGATATATTAATAATCTCGGCTACTAGTGTTGCATCATAGGCAAAATTTAGTGTGGGAGGATGAGTCACCGATGAGTCACACTCTTGTTTGCTTTTGCATGCAGTAAATGCATTGATATTAGTTGATGATTAGATTAAATTTTCTCAAAAAAAAAAAAGTTATTACAATTATAGTTATTGTTATTTATTTGAAATTATAATTGCATTAACATAATTTTTGTTTTAATTTTATATTGATTCTTGCAGTTATGAATGGTGTATAATCATCTAAAAGTCAAATGAAAACCACATTAAGATTGTAATACTAAAAGGTACTTTTTTTATCTTCTTTATTTGTTTTTATGCATTTATATAGATATACATATGTATACAGATTATACTCGGTTTTCTTCTTTGTTTTTATCCAAAAAAAATAGGGAAGAGTGTGACAACAAGATCGTTGAATTGAAATTCATTTTTTAGCTTAGGGACAATGGTTAGAAGAATCTATTGATTGACTTGGAAAATGTCAATTTTGTTTTTATATTTTTAAGCTATGTATTAATTAGTAATGACAATTTTTTTTTAATAGATTTCATGGAAATTTAATTTCATTGATCAAATAGCAACTCATATGAGTTGCCCAAAAAGCTCGCATGAGTCCAAAAAGAGAAAAAAAAAAAAAAAAAGACTTGTATGAGTTGTCCAAAAATTAGTTACAGATTGCTTTACCGATAAGCCTAAGCTCAGTTTTCCTTGGAGTTAGTCCAAGCCTGTTTAATAATTTGAGTCACCAAAAATAGAACAGTCACATATGGACCAAATAAAATCAAGTTGGGCCTAGATCCGACTCGTAAAAATCAGGGGTTTGGGTCGAGTTTGAGCTTTATACATCTTTATGGATAATAGCTAGCCTTGGGCATGGATGGGTAAATACCCACCAAATGATAGGCCAAGCCCAAAATAACTAAGCTCAAGCATCAATATTTTGAACAAAATATAGCGCAAAACATGGCAAAGTGCAAGGATCACCATCATCAAAGTTTTCAATAGCAAATGCAAGTATTAGTTTTATTTATAATTCAACAAAGGCTTTTCCTTCACTGGAGGTTAGCCCATGTTCAGGGGAAGTGCCATAACCAAATAAAATGTCTTTTAAAAGCCACATGTTCAGGGGAAGTTCCATAACCAACTAAAAAGATATTTTTATTGACTTCCCCTGGAAATAACAAGAAAATGAAGTTCTTAAACATAAAATAAGAGAATTCACATTGTGAGCCCTAATCAAGCTGCATAAAGAGTATGTGCATAAGAGAATTCATAATCAAAGTGCATCAAAATATGCATATATAATCAGGTTATGTTCCAGCCCTTATATTATATGATGAGAGCACCCGCTCTCTAGAATCCATTTCTTCATTCTAGAATGTTCTCGTTGGGGGTTCCTGCATAATTAGTTTTTTATAGGTACTCAATAACTTATGGGTCTTGATTAGTTAGTAATAGAGGTTTTTTTACCAACCCTTCTTGATACTTAACTTCATTTGATAGCAATGATATTGAAGGTGTCCGATTCTAGTACATTAAAAACATCTTTTGTTGGTATAGCAATGACTTTCTTTAGATGATTTTACTATAAAATCATTTTTCAACTCAGGAATGGTTCGTTCCATCGTTGTGTTTTCACATGCAAGAAGTTCGTTTTCTTACTCAATAAACAATTTTTCATTTTTCAGAACACCACATTGAGTAGTAAACTTGTGAACTACTTGCTTTTCTTTTATAATATACAACATGGTTTTTCTCAAGTGTATTGTTTATTGAAATAAGCTCTTCAATCATTTTTTGACAACTTTTAAAACGGTCTTTTGTTTCAAGATGATCGTCATCACTGGAATAAGAAGTAGGTTTAGTATTTACCTGATCTACCATGAATCCAGCGAGATTTTGCTTGTTCTCCAATTGCTCCAAATCTAAATTATCCCAGGTGACAATCAACAACCTAGGCTTCTTGTGTGTTTTGGGACGTTTTCTTAATAACTGGCACTCTAGTTGAATGTGATTTGGGTCTCCACATTCATGGAACTTCATAGGATCCTTTTTCAAAGGATTAGAGTAGTTTCTTCATTGATTTTTATTATTTTTTTCTTTCGAAACCTTTGTTTGGGGGAGATATTTGCCTCAACCTTTTGATAAACAGAGCAAGTTTCTCACTTTTCTATTTCTCAGTAGTATTATCAATACTTTCATTAGAACTAGGCATGCCAATAGGTAGGATTTTACCCTACATGTACCCATTCATTCCTTACCCATACCCTACCCATACCCTAAAATTTTAAAATCTACACATACCCTACCCTAACCCATACTACTACAAATGAATGGATTAGGATAGGGTCTTACCCGCTCCTATCCATTGGGTAATGATACCCAATGAGAATTCACACACTACACAATCCTTACCCAATGGGTATTCATACACCACACATATTTTTCACACACACACGCACATTCTACACACAATTTTCACACACACACATACACTATGTGTAAACACACACACTGCACACACACACATATTTTTCACACACACGCACACACAGTTTTCACACATTGTGTGTAAACACACACACTGCACACACACACACAGTGTGTGAAAATATACACTGCACACAATTTTCACATACCGTGTGTAAACACACACACACATACACTACACACAGTTTTCACATATCGTGTATGTTTTCTCACACAGTGTGTGTTTTCACACACTGTGTGTGTGCAGTGTGTGTGTGAAACTGTGTGTGTACAATGTGTATGTGTGTGTGAAAAATATATGTGTGTGTGTTCGCGCGTAGTGTGTGTGTGTGTGTGTGTGTGTGAAAAATATGTATGTGTGTGTGCGCGCAGTGTGTGTATGTGTGAAAAATGTATGTGTGTGTGTGTGAAAAATGTGCATGTGTATGTGTGTGTGAGAAAATGTATGTGTGTGTGTGTGTGAAAAATATGCGTGCAATGTGTGTGCGTGTATGTGTGTGTGAAAAATGTGTGTTGTGTGTGTGTGTGTGTGTGAAAAATATGTGTGCGTGTGTGTGAAAAATGTGTGTGTGTGTGTGTGTTTGTGCATGCATGTGTGTGTGAAAAATATATGTGTTGTGTGTGTGTGTGTGCATGCATGTGTGTGTGAAAAATGTGTGTGTTGTGTGTGTGTGTATGTGTATGTGTGAAAAAATATGTGTGTGTGTGTGTGTGAAAAATGTGCGTGCAATGTGTGTGTGTGTGTGTGTGTGAAAAATGTGTGTGTTGTGTGTGTGTGTGTGTGAAAAATGTGTATGCGTGTGTGTGAAAAAATGTGTGTATGTATGTAGTGTGTGCATGAAAACTGTGTGTGTGCAATGTGTGTAAATACGTGTGTATGTGTTAACTATGTGTAATGTGTATGAGTTAAAAAAAATATAATATCAAAAAAAGACAAATAAACAAATATATATATGATTGGGTAGGGTCCATACCCTACCATAAAAATAGGGTATACCCGATATACATACCTAATGGGTAAATATTTAAATTGGGTAGGATAGGGTAGGGTATAGGGTATATTTAATCGGGTATTTTTAGAGTAAGGGTTAGAGTAGGGTAAAACCCTTTCCATTGCCAGGCCTAATTAGAACTTTGTTCAGCAACGAAAGTGATGGTTTTTTTCCTTTTTTGGATTTTCTTCTTTAAACAGCAAGGTTAACTCATGGGTGGTCAGAGTCCCATGAGTTGTGCCATGGACACGACATTTAAATTTTTCGCCTCACGGGTTGCTATGACCTTTGGATTCCACTCCTTCGGGAGAGATGGGAATATTTTTGGCACTTTCTTCTCTTCAAAGATAGTTTTCCTGAGAGAAAACTTCTTGATTTGTAATCACCATGACCCTAGTGTACATTTAGTTAATACTTTCATTAGTTTCCATTTGGAACATTTCATACTAATGAGTGAAAAGAGCCACTTGTTCTTGTCTGATTTGAGAGGTACGTACGCTCATGAGTGACTTGCAACATGTCCCACTTATTTTTTGCAGTGCTAAATATACTTACTTGATTGTAGTCCTCGTTGTGGGCACAAGATAAGATGTATTTGGCCTTTGCATGCATTCATACAGAGTTGTTTTTCATCTTCACGTGTCAATTCTCAGCCCTTTTTAGGGACCTTCTTGTATCCTTCTCTTTTTATAAGAATGACCGGTCCTCTGCTAAGTATATGCCATAGGTGAAATTGAATGATGTGAAATATTCTTGGACTCATCTTTTTCACGTGGCATAGTTCATCCCAAGACTGGTGTGAATATTAAATGATGTGAAATATTAAGACTGATGGCTAGGTGTTCGGCATCCCTCTGCAGATACATTAACACATAGGATCTTAAATTGTGGTTAGTTAAACCATTAAATAAATAGAGCACCAGACTCTAATGCCAATTGTTAGACTGAGAATGGGTGAATAATCTTTAAAAATATTGGAATAAGATAGTAAACGGTTTGGAACAAATGAGAACAGAATTAAAAGTACCAAACGGCTAAACAATTAATTTATTATGGTTGGGCTGAATTTAATTCACTACTTAGGTATATTTCACCTTAAGTTTTTTAACTTGCAAAAATTTTATCAAAATTAGTTAAGTGTGCAAAATTCACTCCAATAAATAATAACAAAGCCGCAAAGAGTTATCCTGTCTCCTTTGAAATTGGCGCTGGACCACTGTTACTATCAAATACTTTGGTAAGCAACACCGCGTTAGGCAATGCACAACCTTAGACAACTAAATTTTACATGTATTTTTTTTTTTTTGAAATTTCAAATTTAGTTCCCCCTCTCTAAAAAAATAGAAAATAAAAATACCTTTAATATTTTTATAGAAATTTGATCTTGTCAGCTCCCTCCCCCCCCCCCCCCCCCCAACACACACAAAACGAAAATTTGTGACTCTATCCCTAGCTATAGCAATTTGTCTACAACATGATTGTGCTTTTATGCTTTATCTTTGTGTTTCTTAAATCATGCATTTGATATGAGTTTTAGATTTCTTCATCCCTACACACATGGTTTGCCATTGTGAGAACCCAAAGAAAAAACTTAAGCATATTAATTGTTTATTATTGACTTGGACAATAATAAACAACATGCTTAAGTTTTTCTCTTAGTTTTTAAACTATGATAATTGTTCTCCTTTTATATTTGCCTTCACATGCACCTTTCTTATATGCTTAACGCCCTTTGAACTAGAATAGTTGCTTGAAGCAGCCACGCGTTCATGCGTGTGAAGAGAGTTAGCTGCGGAGCTAGAACTTTTATCCAGTGGAGTAAATGCTCGTGGGCTAATTAATCGTCAATGACAGTTTCTTTTTGGTATATCCAACCATTGAAAGCTTCCGATGACCAATTTTCCAAAAAAGTATCGAAAGTGCTTCCGGTAATCTTATTTTCGACTAAAAAATCTATCAGGATTTGATATTCTTTTAAGGTATATTGATGCTATTCACAATTAAGTAAACTGATAAAATTTAACTAAAATAAAAGATTTTGTATATTATGTTTTCTTTTTAATTGTGTAGGGCTCAAAATATTTTGTAGGCCTCTTAATTTTTTATTTTTTGATAAATTGTAGGCCTATTAATTAAAACAAACAAATTTAATAAATTAATTGATTCATCACTCATGTGACATATATGTATTATATCTATACTATTAATAAAGTACCAATGGGTTCTAATAATCACTTGGTGTCTCAATTTTCTCATTTATATTCTCTCTCATCTCCCACCATTACCGTATTTTTAATTTCTTTCTTTCCTCCTATCTTCTATATCAATATATACACATACATAAAATATTTTTCTATAATAACGTTAATAAAATACAAACATCACAAATAATTAAAAAATATATGATAATTTATAAAATTCAATAAACATTTAAATTTTGTATTCATAATTTTAAGTATGTAATTAAATTATATCCACTAATTTTTATAATATTAGTGGATATAAATTTATACACACACACACACATATAAATATATATATATATATATATATGATTTTATTTTTTTTAACTACAAAAAGGTGACTTATTTCTTTTTGACTATATTAAAATTGAAAGAGAGTCTCTCTCTCTCTCTCTCTCTCTCTCTTCCCTTTATGACCCCCTTCTATCTAAATTTATATTTTTTTTGAGTGGGGTCAATTAATATCATTACTATTATAATTTTTTATATATTAATGTAAATATGTATTTACATAATGGAGTATGTATATACATAGTGGAGTTTTTAAAAGTTGAAGGGGGGTCAATTGCACCCCCTTACTTGTACATGGCTCCGCCAGTGAAGAGAGTAGCAAAATATGAAGATTTTGAATTCTATTATATATAGAACAACAACTTCAAATGGCACTGACAAATTCAACGACTATAATTTTGATAATTCTCTTTTCCACAATAAAACTTGCTAACAAAGTAGTTGCATTGGAAATCTTTGTCTTTATAGCTAAAAGAAGATGAAGAAGAAGAAGAAGAAGTCTTTGTCAAAAAATTCATGTTTTTTTATTTTTATGTAGTGGTCAAAATTAATCTTCATTTTCTTGTTAAGTTACTACATAACTAATACTTCTAGGGCAATTCTAGGGTCAGTCGGTTTCGTAGGTGACTAAGGTTAGTCATGCTCTAAGATAATGCCACGTGTATGAATTTTATTTTTTTAAACAAGTTACTGGTTAATTAATTTTTTCATTGACTGGCTACTCCCGGTGAACAATTGACTGGCTTCTCTCTCTCTATTTCTCTTGTTGTTTCTCTTTCTTCCTTCTTTAATTACCTGATCGGCTTCTCTCTCTATTTCTCTTCTTGTTTCTCTTTCTTCCTTCTTTAATTACCTAATCCAAGAACCTGAAATCCCTATTTCTCCCTTCTCTAATTCTCTAATCCTATGTTAAACACTTCTCCAAGAACTCGAAATCCCTATTTCTTCCCTCTTTAATTCTCTAATCCTATGTTAAACCCTTCTCCAAGAACCCGAAATCCCTAATTAAAAGTTCCCACGCAGCCATGCTTTCTTGTGTAGGATAATAGATGAAGTAGTTGATTTGGGTTTAGTAGAGGTGTGCCAAAATTAGGGCCAGTGACCCAATAATCGAATTGGGTGTGAGGAGGAAGTCAAATTCAGGCCTAATCATTTTTTTCTTCCCCACTGAGCACAATTTACGCAACAGCAGGTGAGTTTTTTTTATTTTTTATTTTTTTGATATTATGAAAATCGTTGCTAGCTATGGCAAATAAGTCATCTCTTCATCTTCTCTCTGAAATTTTGACCCCTCCCACAACCTTTTCAGTTGTCTGGTATGTAATTGTGATAACTTGGAAAAACTATTTACGTATGGAAAGAATTACCTGCTTGTTGTTATCTCTCCCCCCTCAAATTATAGGATGTGGTGATTGTTCGACCTAGTATGTTACCGACTTCGTGGTGGAACCATTTTAATGTCTAAGGGGTTAGTATCATAATATGAGGTTTGCGTGCATCAATATCTGTATCATGTGAAATTCACAAAGATTTCATGTTGTCTAATTTGAGTGTTTGATTCAGAAATGTGGGCAATGCGGGTTAGTCAGTATTATTATTATTATTATTATTATTATTATTATTATTATTATTATTATTATTATTATTATTGTTATGGTTATTGTTGTTGTTATTATCATTATTATTATTATTATTATTATTATTATTATTATTATTATTATTATTCTTGTTGCTTTGTTGTTGTTTTTGTTGTTGTGTTATCCATAAATTAATTACATTTTCGTATTAGGCAACCTGGCCATAAAGCTACCACATGCACAGATTCAATTGAAAAAGGAATGAAGCGTAAAGTAGTAGGGTCAAACTTGGAAATGGGACGCAAGCGACGTGAAAAGGATTATAGTAATGATGATGGTGAGAATGAATTTTCAGTGAAAATCCATTTCCTTTAAGGACGCAAACTACTTGTTTCTGCAAGTAATTTTTTTTTTTTTCCGTCTCCAATATAAATCCTTATTCTTGTAAATTACTTGTTTTCAAACTGATTTTCACCGTTAATTGATTTACTATTATGGGAGTTCTCATGGTAGAGATAGTTTATCATCATGTCCCCGAGTGTTGGTACTTTTAAAATGAGTAAGATGGATGTCTTTTTATGCAACTTGTAATCTTTGAACCTTCCGCTCTTTATTGCAGTGTTAACAGATGAAATATGAAGAGAAATTTAGATCTTGAATTTCAACTGCCTGAAGAAGAATAACTTGCAGACCAGTATGTGTTTTTCCAAATTTTTTGCTGAGTAAGCTGCTGAAGATTTGTGATGCTCCTATCAGAAATAATTCTCATTGAATTATGAAAATTGATTTTCTGATATAGTGGTGAATCTTCAGTGATTAGTTTAGTCTATTTCCAGGATTGCAAAGGCTGATTTTGTTCCAAGACTGAAGCCACTGGCCGAATTGATGTTAACCAACACAATGTAACCCACGCAATAAACTGAGGTATATCTTGGAGGGTAAGGAGTTGGAATTCTACTTGAAGAATATTCAGAGGAAGAAAGGAAAGGGTGCCAGTGGTGCTTAATTGTCTCATGCTCATCAAAATTTCCAATCTTAGACATGTTTTCTTTTTTATTCCCTTTCTTTTGCAATTTTCTGGAACAAAATGAGATTTTGAGAGTTCATTGGACCTGTTTGACTGTTATACTATTGATTTCTTGATGAGAACTATGTTTTCAATTACAGTTTTGCAAATTGCTTTCATGTTTTGGCGTTTCAGCTGATGAACTTCAGGTTATGCGTTCAATAATTTGAGATATAAATCAGTTAGAATCATGCGAAGCAATATTATTTCTAAGCTCGTTAATTAGAGGGTTCCTCTGAAGTTTATTTATGGTGTACAACATATGTTGAGAAGGTTAGGTTATTGCTGTGACTTGGAAAAAACCTACATCTCTTACTGATTTATGAAAAACATGAACAACGCAATAATCAATTCATGCAGTTAAATTTACTCCATAAGTCTTCAATCTAGCCGCTGTGCAATGCACAGAAATGTAAGAGTTTAAAATCCTATTACATTCGACAATTTGAATCATGAGCTGATGTCGATCCTAACACAGCATAGGTGCTAAGATTAAGTCAAAGGAAAATAATTTTGTGTCTAGGATTAAGTCAAAGATTATTTATTGAGGGTCTAAGATTAAGTCAAAGGAAAATAATTTTGTGTGATCATAGCTCATGCACTGATTTTGGTGATCAATGAATATGCTGTACTTCTTTGAGCTATTTAGTTCCTATGACCATGCTTCAAAGCTGTTTAAATTGTGAAAAAAATAAGATATCCCTAACATCTTATTTAACAACAAGGACAATCAAATAAAAAACAGATTGAAAAAAAAAATTAGACTCACTAGACCATGACTGCAAAAGATATAACAAGTCTAATCAAATTAGAGACATCATGTAGAGCTTCCTTTGAGAGCCCTGTCCAAGTTTTCGAACATAAAGATTATTTATTTGCCTTCAAATTGCCATTTCTATCCGTTTAACAAGGAAAAATAATAAAAAAAAAATATTGAAGTTCTAACATTAAGTAATAAAAAAAAAGTAACTTGCTACGATACAAACAAAATATACGTTTACCTTTTCTTTTAAAGGGCACTTAACCATGTTGAGGTGGCAATCCCTCTATTTGAGAAGTGAAATAATGAATCAGATTGGTTGTATGACCAAACAAAAATTAAATTTTATGTTTTCCTTTTATAGTTGATAAAATTAATTAAATTGGTTTGTATTTAGTGGGACCATATATGGTGTAATAGAACAATTATTGTAAATTAAAAACACATGATAACCTGTATGACATGTAACCCTTCCACTTTACCTGCACAACAGGTAACAGGTCACCTATAAATGAATGGTTAAGATTTAATTTATCATAACAAACGGTTAAGATTAGGGGTGACTAATATTAGTCACCTACGAACCATGACTGATGATAGAATTTCCCATACTTTCTATGTTAAATTTCTTAGTATTATGAACTTTCATTATATAATTGAAACGTAGCAACCTAAACTAGTGTACAATCGAGAGTTCATATTTTTCTTTCTTGGCAACATTAATTATTAGGGATAATTACACTGGAGTATCCTAATATTTGTCTAAATTACAAATAAAATCCTCTATTTTGAAAAATTACCTAAATAATCCTGAGGTATGCAAACGTTATACATATTTTCGTCTATTGCCATTAGGATTTTTAACAGAGACCGTTAAATTTTAACACATTTTATCTATTTTACCCTTTTGTCAAATTTGACCAAATTTTATAAATTGTCTAGGGTTGATTTCGTAATATTTTGAAATATATGAGGTATGTTTTGTAATATTTTATATTAACTTAACAAACAAAATCGCTAATAACCAAGCCAAAAAAAAAAAAAATACAAATATTAGAATACGCATTGAAAAATTGAAAATTTTTAAAAACTAAACCCATGTTAACTAATTTTCGTAATACACCATGAACATGATACCGTAAATATCATTCTCGATAAAAACACTAAACTGCTAAAAAACATATTTTTCAATGAAAATACATCATTCATCACAAAAGATTTGAGGAAATTTCGTTTTTATTAAATCCATGTTAGTATTGTAATTTAGTATGCATACTTTAGGGTTATCTAGGTAATTTCTGAAATTTGGGAGTTAAATTTATAATTTTGTCAAACCTTAAGGTAGTTTAATGTAATTTACTCTTTTTCAATAGTAAAAGATTTGAGGGCATTTATGTCTTTTTCACATCTCCATTAACATTACAATTTAGTATGCAAACCTCAAGGTTATTTAGGTAATTTTTCAAAATAGAAGATTTTATTTGTAATTTAGACAAACTTTAGGGTATTCCAATGTAATTATCCCTAATTGTTATAATTGAAAGTAGCAACCTAAAATAGGATACAATGAGAGTTAATATTTTTCTTTTTGGCAACATTACCCTTCTTGGATGAAAACCTAACGAAGAGGGGTGAATTGAAAATTTTAAAATTGGAAAGGGAATTGAATTGTAATATCTGGAAGGGATATAATTTACAATTTACGTATTTTGAAGGGGGCCAGGTGTAATTAACCCACCATATAATTCCATTTAACCTCGCCCTTGCACGACCGTTTTCTTATTTGATTGAGGTTTTGGGGGTTTAGGGTTTCTCATTTCTCTCTCTCTCTCTCTCGACAGTTACTCTCTCTCAAAGCAAGCTATGACTGCTCAAACACAAGAAGAACTCCTAGCTACACATCTCGAGCAGCAGAAAATTAATGTAAATTAAGCTCTTTCTACATGGGTTGTTTGAAATTGTGTTGGATCTAGATTTGTGGCTGCGTATGCGTTTAGACTTTTAGCTGTGTAGTTGAATGCAATCTTTCAGTTCATAAATTTTTGTAATCTTTTGTGGTTAATAAAAAAAATGCATTTTTCTCTTTGATTTATTTGCCCCAAATTGTTAAATTCGCAGAAAGTATGTTCTGGCATGGGTTATGCTCCTTTTTGTTAATTTAAAAAAAAAATTGTCTTTTGTAGGCTGACGAGCCAGTGGTGGAAGATGAAGACGATGATGATGAGGATGATGACGAGGATGAAGATGATGCCGAAGGTTTGTTAGATTTGTACAAAATTTTGGATTTGATGTTTACTGTCAAATGCTGATTTTTATTTATTTATTCATTTTTGTTTGTTTTGAATTTGGATATCATGCTTTAGGAAAATGTTGCTATTAGATTCATTTTTTCTTTTCATTTTCTTTTTATTTTAAATTTCTCCAAAATGTATGATATAGCAGTTGGACTTTCGATGATAATGCACATGTTCTTTGTATCTTGGTGTAGCTCCTGCTTAGTTATGTTTGCTTTTGGATTTTAGTGAAGATGAGAGAAAGGAAAATTTTTACCTCACTTCAAATTCTTGTACTTTGCCCTTTGTGTTTCAATATGTTGTTTTTCGTTCCTTTTCCTCACCATAAACCAAGGTCCAGAGATTGTTGTAGTCTTGTAAACAGTTGAACCCTGGATTTTCTCTCTCTTGAGGAAGAATTCAATTTTTGAAGAATTGAAGACTTCATAGGAACATGTTGTTGAGTATCGTTGCTGTATTTAGGTTGTTTCATTTAGTACTGAACTTGAGAGTTAGCTCATTATACATTCATGATGTGTTTCTATTGTCTTTGGTATCTTCTGTTCCATCCAAGATGGATTAGAAGTGTCATCCTTATGTGTAGAAATTATTTTGCCATTTGCTACAGCACACTTTGAGGATCAAAAGGTTCTATTGATTTGCTTCTTGACATTTCAGAGTAGAATGCTTATTATATGTATGGATGTTAAGTCAAGTCATTCTGTAAATCATTGTGTCAACTGCTTTTCTTTTATCGTATACTTTTCAGTAATTAGATTGAACTACTGATAGTCATTGAGAGTCTGGCTGCTGCCGATAATGGTTGTAGTTATTTTATTACTTTTCTTTTGCTAAATGTTGGATCATTTTGCTCTATAATATGGGTGAAACTGATACAAATATTTGAATTGCAATCTGTCGACTGCTCTTGTTTTATTGTGTACTTTTCAGTAACTAGATTGAGCTACTAATAATCATTGTGAGCCTGGCTGCCAATAATGGTTTTTAGATCTTTTATTACTTTTCTTTTTGCTGAATGTTGGATCATTTCGCTCCATAAGATGGATGAAATTGATGCGAATGTTTTTACAGCGTAATGTCCTACATATGGGACTAGGAATATGCCAGCTCGTAATCCACTAAAATTAAGATTTCGGTAGCAACACAGCAATTCTTTTAGATTGATAATGTTAAATTTCTCTCATTTTCATTTGGATAACTTCCTGCACAACAAATGTCCTTGTTGTATCAATTAGCAGTATAAGTTTTATAATAGACCATATCTACCTGTTTTTCCTTTATAATTCCAGAAGCATATCCCACTGAAGTTGTATCAATTGTCTTTATTTCCATTGATGGTTTTTTAAGATATTTTTTAAGTTTAGTTATCTGCTCCACCAACTAATTTGAAGCAACAAGTGGTTAGTCTTATTGTAAGTGAAGCATTTAAATATTTTGCCTCTCGTGCATGTAGTCATTGCTCCCTTTAATTTCTGAGTCTCAAACCTATTCTTAGACCGCTTGTTTGCTTGGCCTGTAACTCTGGGGTTTTTGTCCTAGCTATGTGATATTAATTTTGTCAAAGATGCGAGCTTAGTTATGCGGGGGTAGGAATGGTAATCTGACAGCAGATTTTTGAGAAGCAGACCAACCAACTGTTTCTAATGTATAAGTTATTTGATTCAGGACATCAAGATGGAGATGCAAGTGGTAGGTCAAAGCAGAGCAGAAGTGAGAAAAAGAGTCGCAAGGCAATGCTAAAGCTCGGAATGAAGGCTATACCTGGTGTTAGTCGTGTTACTGTCAAGAAAAGCAAGAATGTTGGTTCTTTTTACACTTTAGTTGACTTCACTAACCATCTTTTTTTTTGTTTCTGTAAATATTTGATTAACTAACATCATCATATTGGGGCCTTTTTTTTGTCTCTCAGATTTTGTTCGTCATTTCAAAACCTGACGTCTTTAAGAGCCCAACGTCGGATACGTACGTTATTTTTGGCGAGGCGAAGATAGAAGACTTGAGCTCACAGCTGCAAACTCAGGCTGCGGAGCAATTTAAAGCTCCTGATTTGAGCAACGTGACTCCGAAGGCTGAACCATCAGCTATAGCTCAGGACGATGAAGAAGTGGATGAAACTGGAGTTGAGCCAAAGGATATTGAGTTGGTTATGACCCAAGCCGGGGTGTCGAGGGCAAAGGCTGTCAAGGCTCTGAAAGCTGCTGATGGAGATATAGTTTCTGCAATTATGGAGTTGACCAACTAAAACAATGCAGATGTTTTAACTTGCAGCATTTCAAGCATTTTCTTGTTGTTTAGTTCTTGCCAATTACTGCTTATGTTCTATTGCTATGATGTTGAACTGGTATCAAAGATTTGGGCTCTCTCATTATGTCTACCTTTTTTGCTTCATATTTTATAACCATTTATGCCGGTATGGTATTTCAGCTGGTGAGGCAAATCTGCGAAAAAATAAAGCTACTAAATCTAAGTGTTGAAATATGAAGAAAAGAAAGTCTTTCAATAAAGAATATCCCTTTACCTATGAGAGCCCCTATTTTATGGTCTTTGTGAACAAGTGCATTTAATCAATAAAAGTAATCGAGTGTGATGAGAACCGATCACAGAACAGATGATGCTGCAATTTGCATAGAAAATGTATAATCAAAACTTAAATATTAATGGGGTCCAAAAGTAGGAATGAAATGCCCATTGAGCTGATGCATGATGAGTAAAATTTATTTAACGTTTGAAGTGTTTCAAACTTGTTTTGAGCATTTGTGAAGAGACGGTTTTTTTTGTTTAATCATTGAATTTGATCGTGTGTTCGCTCTTCAAGTTTGGATTAGTCCTCTTAATTCAAGAAAAAACAAAGGACCTTTCTAATTATGTATTTGGGAAAAAAAAGGTCAAATTTCAAATTTGCACCATGTGGTTTGTCCAAATTACACGAAATCTCCTATGGTTTAAAAATAGGCAAAACACCCCCCGTGATTTTAAAATCATTGCATAATTTCCCACGATAGTGGAGAGTGAGGTGCACGCGCCTGGGGTTCGACTGGGCATGTATTTTGACTTCATTTTGACTTTTAAAAGTGATTCAAATGACCGAAATACTCTTAAATATAAATATATTCACTATTATACCTATTTTCTTATAAATTTAAATTAACTTATCCAATATTACAAATAAGTCATTTTTCTTGTTACGTTTTAATTTTTTCACCATCTTCAACCTTTCTTTTCCACCACCACCATCGCCGGAGCCGCCACCGGAGCAATGGCGGAAAATGCTGGTATATGTGTCTTCGCTTGCTAGACAAAACCCCTCTATCAATTTCACCAAATCTCAAACCATTTGCATTTAATTTAAAAAAAATCATACAAAAACCTTGACCCGCCACAAAACCCTCCCCTAATAACTATTCAATTAGCCATTAAAAATCAATAATGTTACCACCAATGGATTCCTCTCGTTGAGTTGGTTGAAATAGTGTATAATTTTACAAGATTTAATGAAAAAATAAAAAAATTATGTACGCATATATGCATGTATGTGTGTGAGCGTGTGTGCGACTGTATGTGAGTGTGTTGTGCTGTGTGCGTAGAGTGCGTGTGCTGTACTGTGTATGAGTGCGTGTGCTGTGTGCGACTGTGTCTGCGTGTGTGCGACTGTGTGCTGTGTATTTGTGTGCAGAGTGTGTGTTACTGTGTGTTGTGTGTGCGTGTTTGCGACTGTGTGTGCTGTGTATGTGTGTACAGAGTGTGTGTTACTGTGTGTGTTTGAATTTTGTGTGTGTTCCAGTGCGTGTTAGTGTGTGTGTTTGTGTGTATTATTTATTATTATAATTTAGTTAAATTTATATATAATTAATATTTTATATTTTATATTTAATTTTATAATTAAAAATCAATCTCAACCGTTAATTTTTTTAAATGAAGATCTAATGGCTAAAAATAAAGGGATATAACGGGAAATTCTTGTCAAAGTTTAACGCCGTCAACTAAGATTTAACGGCACTGTTGCCCTAGGGCACGTGAGCATGGTTTTATGAACCACATGGGGCATTTCGCCTATTTTTAAATCATAGAGGGTTTTGCGCAATTTGGACAAACCAAAGGGGGGGGGGGGATTTTGGAATTTGGCCAAAAAAAAATTATTTCCCATCCGAAACTACTAAAATTGATACTTCATTTTTTTTTTTGGCGATTTGGCATTTGGATATCACGACATTTTCAATTTGCCATCTACGTCAAATTTTGGGGGATTTGAAATTGTATTTTGTAAATAAAATTGAAATTTAAATAGTAAGTTGTTAAAAAGGGGAAAAAAAAGGACGAATTACAAACACTTTCTCTCAAATTTAATGAAATTATGAAAATCTGCTTTGTATATTGAAATTTATAACCACAACCCCTGAGACTTGCCTGTCCAACACAAAAACTTCCGGATTAGGGTTCTGATCCAAAAATTATGTCTTTTTTTTTAAAATGTAAAATACCCTACTCATTTTTGACTAAAAAGGGTGAATTACAAACATCTCCCCCAAAGTCAGTAAAATTACAAGAAAACCCCTCATTACGGAATTTATAACCGCACATTCTAAAACGTGCCTGTCCAACAAAAAGCTTCTACTATTACGGTTTCGTGATTGTGAGGGAAGAAAAACGGCTAGTGTGTGTGTTTTTTCCTTCTTTTTTTTCCTCTGAAGGATTTTATGATGGATGTGATGACCGAGATCTTAAAGAGGATATTAATGCAAGGTCGGTAATTTCATCAGTGAGCAAATCGACAATGAGGGAGGGGGATCAGCCAAGGAGAAGACATGATAGCAAAACCCACTTTAATTGACGACGAGTAAACTTGGAACGTAGTTGCCTCTTACAAATTTGAAGTGCTTGAAGCAACGT
This sequence comes from Petrea volubilis, assembly GCA_026212405.1. NCBI lineage: Eukaryota > Viridiplantae > Streptophyta > Magnoliopsida > Lamiales > Verbenaceae > Petrea > Petrea volubilis. Next base: position 9,354,367 of record CM047878.1, read on the forward strand.
GATTCTGGTAGTGTTTGATGTTGTCGAATTTCGATAAAGTTTGCGAGAAAGAATCGAGATGCACACTCAAACGAGTCCAAATGACGTTGATTGAGCCATTACCGTAAAGTTAAGAGAAAGGCAATTTTGAGGATGTGTGTTTTACTGAACTTCAATGCGGGGAGGCCATTGACGGGGGTACAATTATAAATTTCGATAATTGAATAGTTTGCGTGTAATTTCTTAATCTCATCCAAAAAGAAAAAAAAGAAAAAAGTAAAAGCATTTTGAACTTAGTAATGCAGCGTGTATGGAATGTGATAGAATTTTAATAAAATGAAATTTAATGCGAGATGACAAATATAAAATTTGTAATTTTCACATGAAAACTTATAAAGAGAGGTAAAAAAAAAAATAAAATAAAATTGGTGATCAACACAAATTTGCGCAAGAATGGCGAAAACCAAGTAATCTCTTATTTAATTGATTAGTGATTGATACTCCAACTCCTTTATATTCAGACGTCAAGCTCAAGGTCTTCAATCATGGCGGACAGAAATCGTCAGCCCTACAGGCCCATCAGCAGAAGAAATCATTTCTCCTCATCCTCTTCTTCCTCTAACTCCAATTCTACAAAATCCCACTATCCCAACTACTCCAGACCTTCAAATCCAAATTCAAACAGCTCTAGGATTACCTATGCCAAGAAAACTACCGCTAGCACTTGGGGTCGTGATAATAGTAGCAGAAATGATGCCGACGATGGCCATCAAGATTTTCCCACCTTAGTAGGGACTTGCCCTTTCATGTGCCCAGGTGCCCCCTTGTCCCATTTTCATATTTGGGTCAAGATTCACTTGTGTGTGTGTGTGTGTGTGTGTTGATCGAATTCTGAACTGCTGTTTGTGGCAGTGGAGGAGAGGGAAAGGCGTGAGAGGCTGCGGGATTTGGCTGTATTTGAGAGGCTCCATGGGGATCCTGCTAAAACTTCACCCAGACTTGCAGTTAAAAAGGTGCTATAAATGATTTATTTTCTTTCCATGATATTGAAGCTGAATTGTGTCGTGGTGTAGCTGTTTGAATGAAATTGTTGCTTATGTTTAGAGAATCAGTTTGATCCCACACATGTTAAGAGGCCCTTGTTGTAACTGGAAATGAAATCAGAAATCTTGTAATTGCTGAATGATTGATTAAGTCAATGTGAAGAAAGTGTAGAGAGCATGAGATGACGAGATAACGAAGGGTATATTAACAACTTGCTCCAGTCAAAGAACTTTGGTGATTCTTAGTTTCAACATTTAGAAATAAATAATTTGTTGGCAACTGCTAAGTTTTCTTACCCCAATGACAGTCACTCTCGAGTTAGTTACCGAAATAAATTGATATTTAAAACTCGTTATATCTTGCATGGCTCAATATGGGTTTGATCTTCTTGTCTTGTTTTAGTTCTGCAGAACTATAAGCACAAAAGACGTGCAACCTTGTGATGTGCGGCCTGTACCAGTATTGGAAGACACACTGAATTATCTTCTCAACTTGCTGCATTCTAGTGATCGACCTTTTGAGGTGGTTCATGATTTCATCTTTGATAGGTCAAGGTCCATTAGGCAAGATCTTAGCATGCAGGGTGCTGTCAGTGATCAAGTGATACATATGTTTGAGAGAATGGTATGCCTATTAATCATATATTTGGTGATTTTTTCTTTTTATCTTAAGCAACAGTCAAATATTTGGTTCTGTTTCAATCATTTGTTCCTTTTTTATTTTGGCAATTACAGTGTCCATTTATTTGCTGTGTTCTTCTAGTCAAGTGAACGATAAATGTGTTTGCCATCATGGGTTCCAGTTCTTTAGAAAACTAATCAATAAATTAATTAGAAATAAGATAATAAATTCCAGATATTACAATTCATCTAATGATGCTTTCATGGCCTTTTCTATGATGATTTGTTGTGGCAGAGTCTTATCAATAGGCCTGTGTCCATCTCTGAAAGTTGTTTATGGTGTTGCTTATGACTGATATTATAGCCTTGCTGATACTGTTGTTTTCCCTTTCTCGCTCATAACTTCTACTGTACAATTAACTTTCAACCTTCATTTTATCATAGCTTACATCTTTTTCATCTTGGTTCTTTTGAAGCTTGTTTTATTAATTAAAGTTGATAATTTTTTATGCTGCATTTTCTCCCACATATTATATTTTCTAGTGTCTCTGACTCTTAATCATTAATGAATGTTCTGTTTATTTCTTGAATCTTTACTTATAACTTAATATCCTGTTTTAGCAAATCAAGGGTGATTTCAAGCCAAGTGGGACAAGATTCACCTACACTGGACATTAATGAATACAAAAGTGCAAAGTGTGTCAGTTAATGGTTCTCATGATGGTCAATGGATGCCTCGGACATGGTTTACAAAATAAGGACTGTCTGTGGAATTGTTACCGTTGGCATTAACCAAAATTTCCATTATTCATAATTGATTCCGAATATAAGGAGAAGACTTTTGAATCTCAAGATTACATCACCATAGCTAGATTCTAATTCATATGATTCAGCTTCAATTTTTTTTTTGTTGTGTGTGTGTGTGTGTGTGTGTGTGTGTATTTTAAATAAATATGAAGTGCCTTGAAATTTTTCATTTTGGTCCTCTTTAATGTGTAAAGGCGTCCTTCATCTTCATTTGTCCCCTAAACAAGTTCATTAGTTGAGCAGTTAGGATACAAACTATTTGGATAGCGGTGCATGTAATATTCTCCTTTCATTTAGTTGTAGATAATATTTGGATATCACTGATTGTAATGAGATTATAGACTGAGAAAAGAGAATTAGATGAGGGGCGGAAGACAATAAAGGTTAGGGGAAATTGAGTTGCATGCGTGCTTAATGCCTTCTAGGTCTTGCATTTATGTATAGAAGGAAAAACATAATATTGCATAATGGTTGCATCTATCTCTGGTAATTGATTCCAATCATTTGATGCCCCTGAATTCACAAAGTGAAGGAAAGGGAAAGATAACTGGGGCAATAAATGAGATTTTAGGCGATAAATAAGAGCCAACTTAAGTGGCTAGGAAGCATGTTAAAATTTTAAAGGAACATTTCACAATGTCTTCAACGTAAGATATAATAGAAGGCAAAGAATAGTTATCCCTGTATACTTTTCTTGTTTGGATTTGTTTCCTCTTCCGGTGCAACTTGTCATCCAAGAGAGTCTTGTCTAAAGATTGCGTGTTGTGGTTTGAACAGCACTTTTGTCATCTCAAAGACATGTATTGACCCAACGAGTAAGCGTTAACATGCAAGAATTATATTACAATAATTCTTAAGAAAAGTCTCAACCCAGAAATGTAGAAAAAATTCTATAAAACTGTATTATTGATTGATTGATTGTAAGAATAATAGAAGTCCCCTATATATACTAACTAGAAAAATCCGAACTTGAATAGGAATCTATAACATAAAAGGAAAATACTAACTTAAATTGGAATCTAAGACTTAAAAGGAAAGAAATATATTAGTCATAGGAATCCTAATAAAGTATTGCTAAAATAAAAATCTTCCACCGTTTACTGTATGTCATGTATTTTGAATGATTTTAATATTTTATAAATTTTATTGGAGGGTAATTTATTTTTGTTTTTTGTCAAACTTCCATCAGCTTTGATCGAATTCCGATGGTTAGGGGAGGGTATTTATAATATTGAAAACTAAGAGGGGAGGTTTGTATAGCTACCCATAGTAACAACGAACATGGTGTAATCAACCCGTTTTTTTTCCTTTATAAGTGTTGTTTCGTCGTCCCTTTCTCATCGGAGGTCTTTCTTATTGTTTGTTTTTGGTAACTTTTGGTTCTTGTTGGCAGTTTAATGTAAGGATCATGTTGATATCTGATAAGAACTGCTACATTTTAAGCAATGACATGCTAACATGTATCTTTCAAATTAAGAAGGTTGTGACTGAATATAATTGGAATCTGAATATTCGAATAACGTGCAGACAAGTTTATATCACTCGAAAAGGCAGCTAACCCCCGCTCCCCACCACAAGGGAAACAAAAGGATAAAACAGGAAATATAAAAGAATCAGACCTGAAAAGGATGAAAGAAATGGCTTGTGGATCATCAATCCTTTTTCTTTCTGTCTCTTTTTCTTTTCCACTGAGGCATGGCTCGTGGTGATTGTTGGGATGATGGGGGAATGAGGGGTGGGGTGTGTGTGCCGGCCAATATTTGGTGCCAAACTTCAGTTTCTTCCTTTTCCCATGGTTAATTAAACAATAAACATCATGTTAGAGTCAGTCCCTTCCATAATTTCACATGGAAATCTTTGCTTAACTTTTTCCGGTAGGCTCTCCCAATGTACTTTACTGTGCTTCACTTTTGATGGTTTTGAAAATTTACCTCATATAGTCATTACACTTCAAAATATGTGAAGTATGGATGCTTATGTTTCGTACACACAGGTCAAATTTCACATCATATCACATCACCATCTCCATAGATCTTGTGGGACTCCAGATACTGCTTCTATGCGCCATCTCAATTTGGAGCAGCTTATGAAAGCTTTGACAACTTTATTTAATTTGTATGAAGAGAATCGAGCTTCACAATCTAGGTGCCTGAATGAAGCTGAGTTTTGTTCATTTTATCTACTTCTCCATCTTGGCTCTGACAACCAAGTAATACCTATTTCTTAATTATTTCTCATTCAAGCTTATTCATTTCTAACATGCAGCCTTTTGCTGGTTCACTAATCTTTAAGAATTACTTGTCTCTCAATCTACAGGGCGAGCCTTTATCTTTGTGGTTCAGCCGCATTCCTTCTCCAATCATGAAGTCGAGAGAGATGTGTTTCGCCAGGAGAATATTAAGGTAATTAGGAGTGTCTGTAAATTATTGCTTCTAATCAAATTTCATTCGAGTTGCATGTGAGTTCTATATCCAGTTTTTTTCTTTTTAGGATGAACTTCTTAATTAGTTAGGTGCTTTAAGCAGATATTATCGTATGGGGAATTACAAGCGGTTCATTTATACTACAGAAGAGGAGGCATCCTTTCTGCAGTATTGCATCATCAAACCTTATATCAATGAGGTTGGTTTCTCATGTGTGTGTATCCTTATAGAATTCTATGTCTCTCTGTATCTATCCCCACAGCTTCTTGTGCACCCATCACATGGCTCTGGTTGCATTTTGTCATTGAGACCGACAGCTGGATATTGAATTGATTGTACGTAACCAGTAAACTGTTTGAGAGAGAGTTTTTTCCTCTGATTCTTGTAATTGTGTGCACATATATGCGAATGTGATCCTGTGCTTAATGAGAATTTGATGCTTGCTGGAATGAAAAGAGGAATTGGTTTAAGAAATTGAAATTAAAAAGAGAGAGAGAGAGAGAAGAAAAAAAAAAAGGAAGCAGGGATTAAAATAAATTTGGAGCAAGTTCAGCTAACTTATTCCTGGTGAACCTCCTGAAAATATTAATTGCTATATTTAGGGTGTTTGATAAATTAGTTTGGCCAAATCATCCATGCCTTTCGTTTTAGTTTACTCAGGAGTTTTCTTTTGAAATTCTTTCACAGATCATTCAAAAAAAATCATGCACAAAATACATCCAATTTATTGAATTGGTTTCTCCTTGGTACACGCTATTGATGGAATAAAAAATTCTCTCAGATTTTGTTGTAATTACTAGTACAATGTCTTATGTTTCTTTTTGCTCACTCTCTGTTTCTTGCTGCAAAAAATGACTATGTGAAGGTACGAATATTGGCATTGTCCTGTGTCAGTTATGGAGGATATAAGCTGCAACCATATCCACTGGTGCACTTATCCAAGCTTCTGATGATGAAGGTAGATCTGTGCTCTTGATTTGCCTCTTATTTTTCGGCTCTTGTTCGAGGATGAGGGGAATTCATTTCGTGGTATTCTTGGCTGATAGTCATTTATCAAAGAAAATATGGCATCCTTAAATTATCTTATGAGATCTGTTTGCTTTCTTTCTTTTCTTTTCCATCTTTTTTTCTTTTCTCTTTTTCTTTTTCTTTTCTTTTACCAGGAATCAGATGTTGAATCCCTTTGTATTGATTGTGCTCTTGAAACATCTAGTGATGGAACTGGAAAGGGACTTGTATCCACCAAGCAGTCAGTTGTTAGTAAAGCCTCAAGAGGGTCGCAGAAGCACTATTCAGTGGATTCAGAGCGAATAGAAAGGTAGCGTTTCAGCACTCACTTCCTGGAAAATAATAATATTTTCTTGAATGTGGATTCTTTAAGATGATGATTGAAGTAGCAAGAAAAGGTACCTGTTAACTTGAGATCTTTTTGTTGACATGTTTTACAAGATTGCATATCATTGTTATTTGTGGCTTATTTTGCTCATACTTGGATGGCCAAAAGTACTTCTAATCATGCTTGGGAAGATATATTCTCTCTCTCTCTCTCTCTCTCTCTCTCTCTGTGCACTCAAAAGAATTGAGAGAGAATAATGAGAGAGACTTATGAACAAAATTCTTCTCTCCCATAAGTCCTGGCAGGCACAAATCTTTGCTCCTTTAACCCAGATACACCTTCTTTTCCCTTTCACATTTATATCCCCAAGTCTTGATTATTACTGAGCAGTTTTAGGTTGCTGTTTTCTATACATGCTTCGCCTTTACCAATCTCATGTTCTTCCATTTTATCACTTGAAATCAAAGGTTCACAGGTTTCCTTATGTTTTTTACTGAAGTAGTCATTCTTTTCTAGTTACATAGCCCAAGGAACAGGAACAGTGTGGATGGAAATATTGCTTTTCGTCCAACAGTCTTTTTTGCATCCTTGCCACATGGAGCAAACCATTTGGCCAGTCCCCTACCGCTTAGTGCGCTGACAGTAGGGACGGGGGATTAGTCCTCTGGCTGTCGGCCGGAGGGATACCCTGGGAAACCAAAAAAAAAAAAAAAAAAAAAAAAAATGACTGGTTAAATACTTCTGTTTGTTTCTAAAGTAGTATATTGCCAATGAAGTTGGTTTACTGTTGGGGTACGCACATGGAGAGGTAATTTGATTAGAGAGAGAGAGAGAGAGAGAGAGGCAACGAAATCATTAAGTAGATGACACCACAACAGAACAAGGCAGAATGTTTCCAGTTAATTTGACTCCACTTTTTTTGTCAGATTATGTGCTGATCCGTTAGAGCTGTAATAGTGGAACATTTGATCATCTTCCCTGCTCATTGGGATACTTGAGAGAAAAGGCTGACCTTCAACTGGAACATCATTCTCAAATACAAAGAACTGTGTTTTTGCTTGGGTGAAGACAATTCGATCTCTCTCTCTCTCTCTCTCTCTCACTCACTCACACACACACTCACACATTTGTGTGTGTGAATGGGCGGAATCTGGTTTTCCGCGACTGCCGCTTATGAAGTGGAACAATTACTTATCCCAACTTGCAGCAGTTTATATGTGCCCTTTGCTCCTAAAGATGGATGAAGGTCTTCTTCGACTGTTGCAGGCGATTCATATCCAAGATTACTGTGGTATTTAATCTGTACCTTATAATCATGTTCTTGTATGATAATTGAGCCTGATAGAGGTCAGGGTATCTGAAGGTTGGCCATTTTTCTTGGCTCTGCACTAGGCACTTGGGTAATGCAGCGTAAAATTGGTCTGGACACTGTATCTCAATTGTTTTAGTTTGTGTGTGTGTGTGTGTGTAACACCTGATTTTGATCAGATACTTGGTAGATATCAATGTAATAGTGGGTGAAATAGAAAATGTTAAAAAAACATATAATTTAATAGTTTAATTGCCCTTACTTTGTAACCACGTGTTAGAGATAGTTTGCCTGCATTTAACTTCATAAAGTGGAACACTGTGGTTCTTGTTTACCCAAGACACAATCAGCCATTCACTTTGGCACCATGTTCTGCATTTGCATCAACCTAGTTGAAGAACTTTATTTAGCAGAAAACATTGAAATTTTGGGTAACAACTGCGAAGAAAGAACTTAAGATGGCTAGAATTTACCAATGATGGCAAAATCTGACACTAAAAGGCACGAGATGCCACCAAGTGGCGTAGTTTAGTAATTTGGCACTATACTAGTTTAACCAAAGGTATCATGTTCAAACCTTGTGAATGCAACTGACTTTGGTGAACTTTACACCTAAATGGTTCGATCCCACTTGAACCCGAATTTAGTGAGCGATTGTTGGTGTCGAGCATTGATTGTCAATGATCAATGGCTATTAATTATTCCACATTGAATAAATATTAAGATGTGGTCTACTTTGCGTGGGCAATTTTGACCTTTTGAGCTAATTTTTAACGTTGAGTTAGACTCAAACCCTTAATATTTCTTTATATTTCTTTATGTATCAGAGTAGGACAGGTCTTGTATTATTAATTGAGCTCCCTACTATACTAATTTGACACCAGATTGTTTCCCGTATATTCGGATTTGGCCGTAAGGAGGGCGTGTTAACTATCCCACATCAAATAAATATTGAAATGTGATCTACCTTATAAAAACTTGGACAATCTTTACCTCTTGAGCTAACTTTTGGAATTGAGTTAAGTTCAAACCCCTAATATTTCTTCAATGACCAAAAAAAGGTAAAAACAAGGCACGAGATCAACCAACTACCTTATCTGCCCTCGCTAAATTTTCAACCAAAATATGACAAGCAAGGCAAAGAAACAAAGGTCATTTACCAGAACATTATGCTTCCACTGTCAATTACATCGTTTACTGAGTCAGGAACCAGTCTGAAGTACATACCGGTAAACCACACCAGTCAATGAAATTACATTCAAGCAATACAGATGGAAGTGAAGTACATTCCTGAAAAAATGATAAATCCGACGGCCATCAAGGTATGGCCCCTGAAGATAGTTGGGCTACAATGCTACATGTTCCGATACCGCACAAGGAGCTGGAGTTCTTTTATCTACTACTCAGTGACGGCAAAGTGAAAAGTACGCCTAGTGACAGTCGGCAGCACACTGCCCCCTGTATATTACAAAGACCCAATTTGTGATTATCACCTCACAGTAAATGGCAACAAACAATTGAATAAAATCAGATGTTCGGTAAGAAATTTGGGCAATGTTCAGGGCATCTCAGACATTTGGCAGACAGCCGGCATGTTATCCCAGGTGAAAGCAGAGGCGGAACTGTTCTTCAACTCAGAGCCCAAGCCATCGTCTAGAAGAGCAGTAATAGAATCAGTTGTGGAGGCCTTGTTGCTTTGAATGGGAAGCACTCTGTCCAACCCAGCATAAGCCAAGCATGGCGTCTGGCCTAGAATGGTCAAAGTGGCTCACAAGTTTTTTCCTTTCACTGCCCAGGGTCCAACTTGGATCATACATTTCTGACTTCACATGGTGCACTACACAACGCAATATGTAAACAAATTGTCAAGCCTTTCTCAGACTATAAATGCAGTAGTTAGTTTAAATATGGGAAGAAATCAAACTCCAACTGTTCCCTTAAGGACTAAGCCGATTTTTCATTTCTTATGAGGTCAATAATATAAAGCTTTTCCTGGATGGGTAAGATCATAAAGAGAAAATCATTCAAGATCGTATGGCAACATTAAGGATAAATCAAAGCTTTAGAAGCATATGATCATTCAGGATTCTGAAGCATGGCTCTAATGAATCATTGCCAAAAACTTTAACTTATCAAAATTTAAAGAAAAAGGAGGCAGGTTTCAGAGCCATCAAAGGGATCATGAAGATCCACAGCTGGTGGTACTTCAGGACTACAAATTGACAAGGGACGAGTGTATTTATTCCAACAGGTCAGAAGTCAAAAAGACGTGTGAAGAAGCAAAACACAAAATTGTCTATTTTTAGAGAGCTTTGATTTAGGCTGTAACCAATGTCCATGCTACTAAATCTAATCAATTTTTTCCTTTTTCTTTTTCTTGAAAATACAATATATATATATATATATCAGGCGTGCCTAATTATTTGGGTAGAGAAATTATTGAATTCTCACCTGGCTTGTATTCCCCCAGTGAATTCTGTATTGTATCAATAGAAGTGGACCTATTGAAAGTCGATCCTATTGAGTTACCCGATGGGGAACTGGGGTCAAGATAACCTTTGAATTCTGTAGAGCATGTTTTCAAGGCAGAACTGTCTGTTATATCTCCATGGCAGATGTTAGATGAAGTAGCCCAATCAGAAGATTGATTCCCTGACTTGCCCAGAGCCTTAGCCTCGTAAAGTAAATCTTCTAAGAGGCCACTACTCCCAGGAGGACAATGTGATGGGAGTGGCTCTGATAGCGGAGACTGGACAAAAGAATCCAATGGTTCAGGTACAGGGTCCCAGACACCTAAACCAGTCTCTTGATGATATTGGAGTGAAGGGAGCTCCAACTCCTGAGCACCAACCAAGTGCTTAGAAGCAGAGAAAGTGACATTTGACATAAAATGGCTATCCTGATTGACACCAAATGACAATAGTTTCTTAGTGTAATCAGGTTCATATGGACACAGACCAAAGGACTGAGACATATTGTTCACACGATTATCGGTTCTAGTCCAGTCAAATGGAGGTGCCTCATTAACGGCGCCTCCTCCATAGTCTGACATGGGTTCATCTGATTCTTGAGCATATTTTGCCCCTCCTATAGTCTGGGGGACAAAGCTGTAAAACTGATGAGACCCAAAAGCATTGCTAGCATTGCTAGTGGGAACACTGGCAGAAATATCTGGAAATTCCGGTGTGTACCGCAGAATGTTAAAATTATCAAAGACATCAGATCTCTCGTAGCCCTTGCTCTGCAAAATATCATGACATCCTTTATCTCCATTGTATATTCCAGGTGAACCAAGCCGTAGTTGATTCTCTGGCAGTGCATGTAAGCATAATTCAGGAGGATAAAGTGGTAAACCCGCACGTTGACGTCTTTTTATTCGGGTGTTCCAATAGTTCTTTATTTCATTATCTGTCCTGCCGGGCAGCTGAAATGAAAAATACAAGATTAAGAAATAATATAATGCAGAATCCAGAAGTACAAAATTATCCATCTCAAATTGGATCGTACATCTCAACATGCAATGACCATAAACCAGCAAACAGAAGAACATAGAAATAAAGAAAGCATTTGGCAATTTCTGAAGAACATTTTCATAAGTTTGTAATCAATGAGTGTTTTTGTATATATTTTCTTTTCCAACCATAATCTGAACTGTCCGTATCCAGGAGTTCTACTGGCTATATATTGTTATGTGAAAAACTTATTTCCGCAACCCAAAACACCCCAATGTCACCATCTTTTCTGCTTCCATTGGGGGAAATCATTGACTTGCAGGTAGTTGGAAAAAAAATAATCAAACAAAATAAAATAATACATGCTTTATCATTGCAACAACTATTACCAACTACCAGAATGGAAAAAAGGGGGAAAAAAAAATTTGGTTGCTTTTATCTATCTCATTTGGTTTTAGATCTTTTCTTAGTTTCCCATTCCTTACTTCCTACAAGTTTCCTCTAGCGTTCTCCTTCAGAAGTGCTGTGCATAGGAGAAGAGTTAAGTATGTATTTGTCACTTCACTTGGTTTCTACCTTGCCGTAACAGCTTTATGTGTGCATTCTTTGACTCTTCGAAAAGATTGCTCGGAGTCCCACAAGATAGGTACTATCAACCTTTGTTTCTTACATAAAAGAAACTGCATGATGGAATCATATGGACACAGCTGTCTAGGGTAATGTCCAATCGAAACCCTAAGAAATCATTACAAGATCTTTACGTAAAATGTCATGAACTGTTCTCAGCATCAATGCAGATTCTACAATGAAATCATGGAAGTTCTCGACATATGAACCGATGAAATAAAGTAATTATTGGAGCTTACATGTGCAGCCATACGTGCCCATTTATTTCCCATCTTAGCATGAAGTTCAATTATTAGTCGTTCTTCTTCTGATGTAAACGCTCCCTTCTTCAGGTTTGGCCTTAAATGGTTGGCCCACCTCAACCGGCAACTTTTTCCACAACGTTGAAGCCCCAAGTGTTTCTGAACTGCATTCCAGTTGCCTTCCCCATGCTTTTTCACATAGTCAATTAAAATTGCATCCTCAGCTGATGTCCATGGGCCTTTCTTAAGAGCAACTCCAGCACTCAAATTTCCACCAATATTATCACCATCATTGCTCAGAGGTGAATCAGTTGAGAGCACACCATCTTCACTCTCAGTAGTACTGCTGCGGCCCATTTCTGCTACTCACTCTGTGCGCGCGCGTGAGAGAGAGAGAGAGAGAGAGAGAGAGAGAGAGAGAGAGAGACAGCTCCGCAAACTCGTAAAGCCAATGGCTCAATCGCATCAAATGAACCTTATAATCCTGAAGCAACTACAAGTCAGGGAAAAAGCCAAATCAAATTACTGTACACCATGAAGAAGCAGCTTCTTAATGGTATTATAAAGATGCTAAAGCATGGTGACAAACATGCATCATCTTTACATACACCAAAAAAAAAAAAAAAAATACGTTATGAATAGCTGCAAGATGGATTGTTATAGCAGCCCAGAAATTCAAACACATAAAAAAACTACATACAAATTAATCAAAACAAGTCCCCATATCTAGAAACAATTACAATGACCCATACAGAGTTTAGAGCTTAAGCTATACTTTTCTGCAGATCCCAAGTTCGTTAATCCCAGAAACTATTAAAGTAAAATCAATACGGAATCTATGAACAACAAGATTACCAATCGCAATTAATCACCCCCCCCCCCCCCCAATTGAACTCCTTACTTAAAAGCGGTATTTCATCAACAATCAAGACAACAAAAACTTATCAAATATAGAAACTAAAAAAAAACGAAGAAGAACAAATCCCACTTGTTTATTGAAGCAAATAAATGCACCCCAAGAAACAATAAATACTCTACATTCCGCAATAAATGTAGGGTTGACCTAATCATTGCAAAACTTTCCAATTCCACACATTAAATAGCTACCACATCTCTACTTCTACCAACAGCAAAACGGAAATTCGTAAATTAAAACTCAAATTTGAAAAAAAAAAAAATTACCTGATTCAGCAAGAATTGAACGAATAGAAGAATCTGGAGCTCAAAAAAGAAAATGGAAAAAAAAAAGTGGGGGAAAAAGGGGATACAAAACTTGTAAAAGGAAAAAAAAAAAAAAAAAAAAGAACTGGGAAATCGTGGAAAAACGAAAACGGTGTATGGAAGCTGGAGGTATATATAGAGGCGTATGTATATATAGATTTGTACACAGAGTAATGTGTGTGTACGCGTAAAAATTGAAATGGTGCTGCCAAGTTATCCTGAAGTGGTGAAAGAGTACAGCTCGCAAATCCTTTTTGGTAGTCGTACTTGTCCCAATACCCAAATTGGGACATTGGTCAATTTCACTTTTTACCCCGATCAACTATATATATATATATATATATATATGCATGTGCAATGGTACAAATTTGCTATTTAAATTATGAAAATATAATTTCTAATTACTTTTTCAAAAGTTAACAATTATTTTCCACTATTCATTTCAAAATATTACCCATTTTACTACTCAAATCTTTTTTCAACTTTTCCTACAATTTCTATTTTTTCAAAAATAAAATGTTTGCAAACACCTCCTATCTTAGTGAACACCCCCCCCCCCCCCCAAACCTTGCAAAAGAAATTCAATCCCATACCCAAAACTACATTATCAGTGGAATATATCACAATTAATCTTACAATCTCCAAACTCAATATTGTATATTGCTTGTTTTGTAAATTTTTTATCCATTTTTTTTTATAAGCCCCAATTTTGTAGATCTTGTACTTGGTGTAATATAATAAGTTGGTTGGATGGATGACTGGATAACATAGTTGTAAAGGGGAGTGGTGGAGCGAAAATGAAATGGAAAAAAAAAATTCCTTTGTTTGAATATAGATGAAAAAATAAAAGCAAAAAATAAATAGTGAAAAAATGAATATAGTGCACCCATCAAAGCTTCTTCCACTCAAAACTAAGTGGAAAATAAATGAAAAATATCGTAGCTAGCTTTTCATTTTCATTTCATTCATCTTTCACTCATCCAAATCGTGTTGATTGCATTTGAGTTTGAACTTATAAAAATCTAATAGTGTTTTTTCCTTTTATTTATTTTATTTATTTTTCATTTACTTTTTCGTCGCAAGAGGTTGACTAGTAAAGCCCATGCAACAACCCTCGTATCAATCATTTGCCGCATTTAATAAATCGGATATCTTAATTTTCGATGTAATTCGCATAATTCGTATTTGTTTTCATCTTTATGCTATTTTCATGAGAGGCTTGACCACCACTAATTATGAAATGATTTATTTTTCAGAATAAGTTATTGGGATATTCTAATAATAATTATTAAATAATTTCAAAATCTCATCTAATTTAAATACTTGAATTTGATAGGAAATTCAAACTATCTAAAAAAAAATAATAATAAAGAAAAGAAAAGGAACAACCCTAGAAAAGTCTCACAAGTTTCAAACCATATATCCCCCCCCCCCCCCCCACCCCATCCCCATCCTCAAAAAAAAAAAAAAAAAAAAGGAAAGTAAACTGTTTCTCTTCATTCATGAAGATTTTCATATAATGAAATAATTCTCATTCCAAGTTTACATCTAAATTTTAAAGAATTAAATTTTCGAAAGATGTGATTAATTGATTTCGATCCTCAAAAATGTAGGGTTCAAAACTTAAAAATCTCCGACTTGTATGCAGTCATGCGAATGTACTTAGTTTTACCACTTGAATAATGAATTCTATTATTGATATTTAAAATTTTCCAAAATGTGAATTAATTATTGAACTGCATTTCAAATATTTGTCACATACATTTCTCAATTTGTAATTTGTATTTACAAAATACGAAATTTTGTGTGAACATATATCAATTAATCTTACAATCTCCAAATTCAATATTGTATATTGCTTGTTTTGTAAATTTTTTATCCATTTTTTTTATAAGAACCGATTTTGTAGATCTTGCACTTGGCGTAATATAATAAGTTGCTTGAATGGATAACATAGTTGTAAAGGGGAGTGGTGGAGCGAAAACGAAATGGAAAAAAAAAATTCCTTTGTTTGAACTTATAAAAATCTAATAGTGTTTTTTCCTTTTTTTTATTTTTCATTTACTTTTTCGTCCCAAGAGGTTGACTGGTAAAGGCCATGCAACAACCCTCGTATCAATCATTTGCCGCATTTAATAAATCGGATATCTTAATTTTCGATGTAATTCGTATTTGTTTTTATCTTTATGCTATTTTCATGAGAGGCTTGGCCACCACTAATTGTGAAATGATTTATTTTTCAGAATAAGTTATTGGGATATTCTAATAATAATTATTATGAAATAATTTCAAAATCTCATCTAATTTAGGTACTTGAATTTGATAGGAAATTCAAACTATCTAAAAAAACAAAATAAAGAAAAGAAAAGGAACAACCCTAGAAAAGTCTCACAAGTTACAAAACATATATTCAACCCCCCCCCCCCCCCCCCATCCCCATCC
Source organism: Petrea volubilis (assembly GCA_026212405.1). Classification (NCBI taxonomy): domain Eukaryota; kingdom Viridiplantae; phylum Streptophyta; class Magnoliopsida; order Lamiales; family Verbenaceae; genus Petrea; species Petrea volubilis. Next base: position 9,369,869 of record CM047878.1, read on the forward strand.
TCAAAAGGAAAAAAAAAAGGAAAGTAAACTGTTTCTCTTCATTCATGAAGATTTTCATATAATGAAATAATTCTCATTCCAAGTTTACATCTAAATTTTAAAGAACTAAATTTTCGAAAGATGTGATTAGTTGATATCGATCCTAAAAAATGTAGGGTTCAAAACTTAAAAATCTCCTACTTTTATGCAGTCATGCGAATGTACTTAGTTTTACCACTTGAATAATGAATTCTATTATTGATATTTATAGTTGGAAAAAAGACTTGTACACTATGATGCACGGATACGGACACGATACGACACGGATACGGCAACACGGAAAATCTCAAAATTTTAGGACACGACACGGCTCTGACACGGTTATTAACAAATATTTTATATTATATTATCTATTTATAATTTATTAAATTAAAATATGTGAAAGACAAATAATAATATTCATCATTAAAACAAACACCTCTTAATTGGATTATAAGATTTAAAGATTAAAAAAATTATTTGTTATTTTCAGTGTTTCCACTAAATTTTTTAAAATTTTAAAAAAGACCTCATTTAAACTTTGTAATATATAAAAAAAGCCCCAGCCATGTCCTAGCCGTGTCCGACACCGTGTCGGATTTTTTTCTTTTTTTTTTTAATTTTCGGACACGTTTTTGCCGTGTTAGACACGTGTCGGGGCCGTGTCGGAGCCGTGTCCGTGTCCGACACTGCACCGGATCATTTTTAAGCGTGTCCGTGCATCATAGCTTGTACACTAATCGAATGTTGAATGCTATATATATATATATATATATATATATATTTCATCTTGAGAAAATTTCAAAAATCTTTGTGCCACAGTGGAATCAAAAAGTTTTGTTTGGAGGGCGATGTCAATTTTTTAAAAATACATTAAAGGCACTTCTCTAATTTGGGGGGAAGACACTACAAGAAAATGAGTAAATTTGTGATAATATAATAAGTGATAATCAAAAAGTTGTCATTAATGATATATATTTAGTGACAACAAATTGATGTTGTCACAAAACATAATATGCACAATGTCAATGGTGACAACTTATTGTAAAAAAGTGGCAACATTGTACAAAAATGATAATTAGTGACACACCTCTTGTGACAACTTAGTGACAATAAAATCTTTTCACAAAATCCTAATAACAATTTTTATTGTCACCAAGTTTTTACTATACGTGTGTCACTAATTATTAATGATGACAACTAAAACATTATTTTTTGTCACCATTGAGTGATATTGTGACAACATAAAAATCGTTGCCATCGAAAAAACTTAATTAGTGACAAAGCAGAATGTATTGTCACTTTGTCTAATTATTGGTGACAATTTTTATATTGTCACTTTTAAATCCTGTTAATAATGTTACTTTTTCTTGTAGTGAGGCGAGATTTAAATTTTTAATAATATGCAAATAAATTTTAGCTTGATATAAATTTGTCGTCCTTGATCAATATACACGATATCTTGGAACTTCCTTTTATTTTCATTCTGAGACAAAAAAAAAAAAAAAAGTTCCTTTATTTCTCTGATTCGTAGCGTTATACCTCAACGTTTATCTGCAAAAAAATAAGGTAGATAAATTAAATGAGAATTAGTTTTACGATTTTTTTCCTTTTGATTCAATTTTCTTGCATTTTACTCAAAGTTAATTGATTGCTTGATGCAACAAAAGATGAGTCATGACTGGTTATGTGCAAGGTATGGCCTAATGCATCACATGACCATAGTTGTCACGCACCATAAACATAAAAATATAAAATAAAATAAAAAGAAACAAAAGGGCGATATATTTATTTTCATATATTAATTTTTTCATACGATAAATTTAAAATTTTCCAAAATGCAAATTAATTATTGAACTGCATTTCTATCTTACAAGTTAAATATATAAAATTAAACAAAACATAATATACAACTGTTGCATATGACTTCCGCGACATTTTCATAGATAAACGAACATTCATATAGACTACATATTATTTGTGTAACCCTTCAAAAACTAATGAATCCCAATATATACATACACACACACACACACATATATATATATATATATATAACGAAACATCGATTTTGGTGATGAAATTTATTAAGATATTTAATTTATTTTTATAGGGTTTTAGCCAAAAGGGGACCATGCCTCAAGTTGTAAAAAGAGTGATGCAATGTAAGTCAGATATCCTATTCTTAGTTTATGCCTTTACACATACTAAGTTTTGGTTGATCATAACAACTTACGTGACCTTCAAATCTTTTTTTCATTATGGCAAATTGGCAAATGCATGCACCAAAAATATGCTTTCTATTTTTGGGGATAAACAAAAGAAACTCTCATTCATATGGAATATAGAATAAATCGTACATGTTTAGTCATGTTTATTATATGATTGATTGATTGGTTTTAAATTTAATTTAATTTCTTTATGCATGCATGCCAATATATCTATATATATATATATATATATATATATTACTAGAGACGAAATCAGAGGCTGGAGCCTCGAAGGAGCATCCCCCCTCCCCCAACAAAAAATAAAAAATAAAAAATGAAAACCTCAATCTATATACATTCATAATTTATGTCCTTTTATTAGAATTTGAAATTTGGCAGGCATCCTTTATCTATACTATTATATAAAGAGTGAGCACCACTTAATAACTACATTTGGTATTTCAACATTTTTGATTTCTTATTTTTATTTTTCTTTTTTTTTTTTGACTTTTTCTCTCCTCCTTTCTCATCTTTCAAGTTATTTTATTCTCTCCATCCTCTTTATTATCTTCTAACCCACTCTTCAATATCTTTTATTAATTCTTTATATTTTTTTCTTATTTTAAATTATTTTATGTTTCTCTTATCATTAATTTAATTAATACATATATTACAAATAGTAAAAAATGATATTTATATAAAAATAATAATAAATATCTATAATTTTATTCTAATCAAATTTAAAAATGTAATTCAATATATATATATTTTTGTTTAGCATACACATCGATTATGCCAAAACTGCTAATAGTGTATAACGTTTCGAACTCGCTTTGGCTCATTTATCCAAAAAAAAAAAAAAAACCACCTCGGTCGGGCTCTATCCGTACAACACTAGTTTTATTACACAGGCTGTGATGGCTTCAGCTACAGTAGCTCTTTCATCAGCGGATCACGGCGCTTGGGGAACACGACTGTCTTCGTGTTCATGTTTCAATATCATTTGGAACAAGAGCATTTAATTTTAGCTACTAAATTGCTATTTAATTTGCTTTTAATCTCAATTTCCATTTTTAATAGAAGATCGTCATATTTTGAATGAGTAGTGTTAAAAATATGCAATAAAAGTATTTATATATACTATAATATTAATATATGAATCCTACTATTCGATTAATAACATTTGAATTTAACAGTGTTAATTAATAAGTCTTCTTAGAAAAATAATACTCGCAAAAATATGATTATTGAATTTATCATGGATCTCATTATAAGAATTAAAGTAAATTATACCTGAATTGAAAATTAGACAAACAAACATTTATTCAATTGAAAAGATAATTAAAAATATTTATATTTGAAAAAAAAACAAGAAGCAGTCGGCAAACCCAACAAAGAGACTCAGAAACCCATTGTTGACTTAACTGAGGCAAACACACAAGCTAAAGGCAACTTACACATTCGCATGCCCTTACAGATCTCTATCCCTCATCTTCTCCATGCATCATTGGGTCCATCGACACGCACAAGCACGCACGCATGCGCGCACACACACACGCATACAGAGATGAAAGAAAGCAAAATATACAGAGTAATTATATAGAATGGCATACGTAACAATTCCATCCCCTGAGGTAAGAGTATATCCTATGATTTCTACTCCCTGTTATCTATCCACAAAAAAAGAATCAGATGCATGGTAGAGCATCACTCATTAGTTACCAATTCCCTATGACTAAAGGGGATTTAACGAAACTAACTCTATGCATGTCCGAAACTAGCATCACCCAACTTACCTAAAGCTGCATCAAGTCAGATATCCTATCCAGCTGCAATTAGTCTATGTCACAAGTAAGCCTTTGACTCCATATCAAAAAACCAACCATCACAGCACCGAAATCAACCCATTTCAGTATTTGATTCGAGTGTACTTTCAGGTCCATCACAATGCTGCAGAAACACCGCAGCCACCACTTTGCACCATTTACACACACAGACACACATACATTTATGTGTGAGCTACTTGGTACGGAACTCCTGTTTAAATGTGGTCAGATTTTGAGCGAACTTGTCCCTATTCTCTTCCTCCAAGCTTCGGGCAATACGAGCCATCAATTTGTCAAAACAAGGAGCAAGGCACGGGTGCTGTTCAACAGGCTGCAAGGCGGTACACAGCGTAATCAAGATGTGTATATTTATTTAAGTTACTGTTTCTAGAATATACTACTTTTGCATGCATAATACACTAGATTAGCGACCCGTACTAATACATCTAGAGGTAAAACATGAGGCATATTGCTTACAACCAGAAATCTAATAGATTTATGAAAGCCGTGACAATACAAGCTATAATCAGCAATCTGTGTAAGTTATAAAGCGGAGCTTTCGGCCAGCACAGTATGTTAAAATCAATTCTATATAAAACAATTGTTCAAAATCAATTCTTGTATAATCAATTCTCCGAAAGTTGGGGACAATTCAACCTTCAGATACCATAAATGACGCCAAGAAACTACAGCAGCCACTGTTGAAGATATTAAATAAATATTTGAAGTATGTCCTCTCTAACAACTTGAACTTTTAGATAAGGCGGTTGCCAAAGAAGAGTTTCACGTGCTCAAACTTTTGGATGAGGTGGCCATTTAACAACCATATAATTTAATAACTTGCTAATATGCTGCAAAATAACTCAAGGTGTACCTGTGTAGCCAAAATTTGAGCTTTCAAGTCTGTAAACATCTGCGAGTAATAATCCATCAGATCAATTGAAACGTATAGCAACTACTTGGAACAAATTGAAACTAAAGTTTTAGATGAGAAAATTAAAGCATATAACTCCTTTTTTGACTAAGACCATGCAGCTCCATGCAAAAC
>CM047878.1:9375470-9420180 GCA_026212405.1 Petrea volubilis
TTTTTATATATAATCTACTTATTTACAAGAATACACACACACACATATAGGTATCATATTTGTTCATATATGTTCGTTTATTTATTCTTTTTATATTTTTGTTAGTTATAAAGACAGGATACCCATTAAAAAAATTCATGCGTTTTATTTGAGTCAACAACTGATTATTTATGATTCACATAATATGAACTATTTATTTTTTATTTCTATATATCTTATAATATATGAAATATAATGAATGTGATTATTAAAAATATAATTTTTTTAAACTATTAACAACAAATGAATTTTACTAAATTATATCAATAAACATCAATTAATTTTAAAAATAAAATATTATTAAAAGCACATACAAATTTTAGTATACATATTAGTTATTTTTTTTTCCAAATATTATTTATTGGATATAATTAATACAACTAAATTATAAATAATCGAATATATAAATAGATATATATTCGGAGCAGATATTAAACGGATCGAATATCAAATTACCATATCCGTATTCATTTATAATCGGATATCTATAATGAAATATGGATAATATTCACTTTAAATGAATACGGATATTTTCCTATAAACGAATACCGACACGAACGGTCGAATTTTCAATTATCCATTACAGCCCTAACTAGCGGTTAATTGTGAGCGGTTATCTCTTGATTAAGCTTGGCGGTTTTCTTGGTCTGTTGGAGCGATTGGCAGGCGGCGGCTCTTGGCTTTGTAGAAGCGGTTCCCGGACACAAAGGCAGATTAAGGGAAACTGCTAGGACACTTGTCGGCTTGTAGTTGTTCCATAACTACGTAGTACCTGACGGTTGTCCTCTGTACTTATTTATATGATTTCAGCGCACATTTTTGGCTTGTAGTTGTTAGTTGTAGGTTTTCCACTTTACAACTTAAAGTATGTTGTGTTATCGGTTGCCTCCCAATCTATGCAATTTTTTATAAATTGTAATTTAAGTGGATTTTTCGATCACAAATCATCACCGAAACGGTAACATGTGAAGTGCACATACTTTAATAAAGGTATTTTTATTTTTTCATCTTTTTCATGCAATTATTTTTTCTTTTTTCCTCCTCATCTTCTTCATCTTCATTCACCTCCACCCACCGCCACCCGAGCTGCCTCTCTCTTTCCACAACGAGCACTCTCAGATCTATAAGTCAACCATCTAGCTTTCTTGTTTCAACAGCTAGGCACAGAGTGACCCTTCGCCGATACTTTCTATCCCTGCACCTATTCGTGATGTACTTGTGGCGGAAGCCTCTGACTAATTTAAAGCTCTTTTGCTCCTCTTCATTTTTTTTTTTCAAAAATATTTAGAGATAATAGATTAATAAACCTTTTAAATTACTAAAAGGTTCATTATAATGCAAAAATTAAATTTATGCTGGTTAGTATTAAATTTTTTGTTTTTTCTTTTACATTATCTTTTAAATAATATCTACATTTAATTAGTACTTACCTCTAAATATCAAAAAGTTATTATCTTTTATTAATTTTAAAACTTCCTTATCCATAATAATAATTTTCTCAAAGTTATTCCATTTTTATTAATTTTAACATTTTCTTATCCCTAAATAATAATTTTCTTAAGGGGATAGATATTAACACTCCCAAAATTATTATAGGAACTCCACTTTCACTTTTATATTAGAAAATGGACCAAAATGTCTAGTCGTTTTCAAATGGAATTAAATACACTTCACCACCTTTAAATTATATGTAAACTAATAATTGCCCTTTTATACCATTTTATCTATATAATATTCACTATATTTTTTTTACATTTCACATCGTAAAATTCAACTCCAAGTTTTTTATTAAATATAAAAAACAATTCTGAATTTTAATTTAAAAATAATTTATTATTTTAGTAAACATAAATAAAAATAATTCAGAGCTTCAGTAAATTTAAATAAAACTAAGTTATTAAATGATGGCAACAATACTTAAAATTAATTACACATGAAAAAAGGTATTCTAAATTTTCTAAATTAATGAAGTTATTGAGTACAAAATTTAAGTAAAGTTTGACTAATTTAAATGAAAAATGGATAAGTATTTTAATTATGATTCAAATATGCTTTTTTTTAATTAAAATTAGATTATGATATATTTAAGTAAATATAAATTATTTAAGGTTAGTTTTGTTGAAATCTTTAATTAAGGAAGGGGTAAGTGATACTTTTATTTGCTCAGATAGATAAATGATGCATAGTATATACTTTTGGGGGCTAAAGTGCATTTAATCTTATTTTAAAGTGGATGAACATTTTAGTCAATTTTTCAATATAAAAGTGAAAGTGGAGTCCCAACAATTTGGAGAGTGCCAATATCAACTCCATTTTCTTAAAGCTATTCACTCTTCATTAATTTTAAAACTTCCTAATCCCTTAATCACAATTTTCTCAAAAATATTTCTCTTAAAAGAAAAAAAGCCAAGGAAATTGATAGAAAATCCACCACCAAGTTACACACTTGATAGCAAAAGCTGAATTATCAGCATGTTTTGATGTCTTTTTTTGTCTTTTTAAAGAAGAGAAGCACTTATTTTTTGCAAAAATGCACTTTAGTAAAAGAAGAAAAAAAAATGTATTTGGTTGGGCCTTTTTGAAAAGAAAAATAGAAACGGCATTTTCTAGAATAAGAGCTTCCTAAGAAAATCACCTTTTAAAACACTTTTAAATTATTGTATCCAAACACAGTTATTTAATTTTAAAAAAAACCAAAAGAAGCTCTATTATAAAAAGTAGAGCCCAACATACACTTTTTTTTATTTGTTTTTTATTTTTAAGAAAACCTAGCCAAACTGGTTCCATACTTGCTCTGAAATAGTCAAGATTTGATAATAAGGTAATAGAGGCAGATTCAATAATTGTACTTTTCATTTTAAATTTTTTGGCAATATGTAGACCTTCCTTAAAAGCCAATAGGTCATCTATATTACAGAATATAGATTTCTTACCAAGTAATCTAATTATAGACTACAATTGAAAACAATATATTCATATATATATATATATATCCAACCCTTCAAGTCAAAAATTACGCACAACACTTACAACGTTAACAAAGACAATTTTGTGAAGCAAAATGTTGAGGCTGGCAAAGATCATAGCTCTACTATCACTCGTTCTTATCACACGTTCTACAGATGCATTATACCCTAAATCTCATTTGACAGTCGCAGATGTGATAGCTAGTTGGTGACCCAATCACCATTCATTGTTATTCGAAGGACGATGATTTGGGCGTCCATCAGCTTGCATACCTGCAACCATTTTCATGGAAATTCCGTTATAGTCTAATCGGATCTACTAGATTTTACTGCAAGATCACTACACAATATGGATTTGGTAAGTATGAGGTCTACGGGACTGATATATTGACGAACCGTTGTGGGCTCAATTGTGTTTGGGAGGTTCAAGCCAGCGGTCCTTGCTTGCAGCAGTTGCGCGGAGGGCTTTGGTGTCAGCCATGGCAGAAACGTGCTTAGATATATTTCATCTTGAAGAAAGAGTTCACATCTATGCTATTTAGTTATTAAGTGTTGTAGTAATTATTTTTGTGGTTTTCGTAATGAAATAATAGAACCAGGCCGCATTTGAAAACTAATATTGTCACTCAATATCACTTCACTTGGCCTTAATGTGTTGTTTGAAAAGCATTAATGTCTAACACAATTTTGTGCGTGACAAGTTGTGGTATGTGTTGAATCCATTAAAAATAATTTATATATACTCTTCTAAACAAAAAATAAATTATGAATAGGGCGAACATGGTTGATCCTATAAGGAAAGCTCTAATAAATTTTCAAGGATAACCAGATGAACAAATAAAAATAAAGATTAGGGGGTTTTCAATGAAAAATAGTAAACATTGCTTAAATAAAATAAAAACAGAAAATTAAATGGGATTAACTCAATGAGATGAAGACTCATATGAGGGTAATTCTTCATTCATTCAACGTTTTTAGGATTGATGATCAATTCAAGGATAGCTCTTTAATTTATGCAATTGATTGGTTATAGCATTTGAATACGCTTCTCCAATTGATCCTTCCTTGTTTTTAGGTTAAGCAAGTAACACGCGATGAATAACTCCTAATTAACAAACAACACAATACACATGATAGTATTTAATTTGCTAAGGACTCGTTTGAAAAGCAAGAGTGGCAGCCAATAGCTGATTAGTAGCCCTTAATGGTTCGGTTGAAATGTCTAATTGATGGACATATATGTACACTGTCAGGCTCGTGAAATTGTAATGGCCCGATATAAAATCCTGGATTTTCAGCACTCCCAATCTCTCACCAAGAGGTGAGATTATACAATGGTTGCCACCTTCCATATGTCCTAATATGTCCTTGGTACAAAAATCATTTCATTCATTTTCCCCTTTTACACGATGACTAGGGTTTCACTTGGTAGAAATACTTCTCAACACTCATTGATACGGGAAGTGGCGGGAGACAAAGGTGGTGATTTCGGTTTTACATTTTCCCCCTTGTTTGTCTTTTTTTTTTTCTTTTCTAATATCATGTCATTGCTTTGACCCTCGATTTTGTTCATCCATCTTATGGGTGGTGTCGAATGCAGTGGGTTGATTAAACTCTTGAAGATTTTTGCTCGCGAGCACAAATCCATGGGTAAGGGTTAATTTTTTTTCTTCTTCTTGTGTTTGGCTTGGATTCTAGATTAGTGTCCAAATTATTTCATTGTTCTCGGTTCAAAAATGTCAAATGATGATTGAAAGTAGAACAAATAAAAAAATATTTCAACCAAACCGTATTGAATAAACCAACAAGAGTGCACATGGCATATTGATGAATTTGCCATCGTGCTTCCAGGCGAACTACTTGTTTCTCATCCCTTGTTGTTTAAAAGTGGTATGGTGTTGCCTTGCTTGTATTGTGGACTTACAAGGACTTTATTTTTTTGTTATACTCAAGAATTATTTAAAGGAAAATGCAATTTATGTGGTATTTTAAATTAATTAAATGCTACCCTTTATCAGATATTATGTAGAATGCATTCCAGAAGCGCTTTATTCCATTGTCAAGCATCGCAGAACTGAATTCCTTTGTTATTATGTATAGCACAAAGAAAATAACATGTGTGTGAGCTTTTCTTGACTTAAAAAAAACATAAATATATTAGTTTTAGACCAATTCGATAAGTTTTTTATTTGCCTTTTGAAGAATGGATTTCCGATGCAAAGTAGTTTTTATGGTCATGTTGTACGCATTCATTTGTCAGAGTTGTGGCCTTCTTCTACTCCTATCACGAGCCCATCGGAACAGAAATGTCTGTAGGAGAAGGAACCACAACATAGTTGGACGTACATGGAGTGTTATTTCTAAAATGCCCGAGCAATACGGTTACATACGGAGGCCAACACAAGCTAGCGATAAAGATTGCATTGACAATCTTAGGATGGATAGAAGAACATTTTGTAAACCATGTAACTTGTTGGAAAATATTGGAGGTTTACGGAGAGAAAGGTTTGTAGAAGTTGAGGAAAAAGTTGCTATCTTCCTGTCCATTTTGGCACATCATAAGAAAGTTGTAGTGGTTAAGACAGATTTCCAACGTTCCGGCCACACTATTAGCAAATTCTTCAGAGAAGTTTTAAAGTCTGTTATAAAGATCAATAACATGTTCCTGGTCGAACCCAAGGCTGTGACCGCAGAGTCCAATCATCCAACATGGAAGAACTTCAAAGTGAGTATGTTGTACAGTGTTTCTGTTCTTCTTTTTTTTCTACACTCGTTAATTTTAATGAATTCATTCTAAATGGTAGCATGTACCCATTATCTTACACAATGACCATTCCACTTGTTATTTTGATATTGTGTGTAGGGTTGCTTAGGTGCTCTGGATGGGACATATATAGAAGTCCATGTCCCATTAGCTGATTAGAAATGCTATATTAATCGGAAAGGAGATGTAAGCGTCAATATATTCCTTTGAGTAAAATAATTTAATATATTCATGTATAGTAGAAAATAGAACTTGGAAATAAAGTAACAAGACCAAATCTCGTTCAATATTCATTAACGGGATGCCTGCATATCACTTGTCTAATTAAAATACGGAACCAAATGTCAAAAAATATGGCCCTAAGTTTCAAAAAAACAACATAGGAAGTAACGGGACAAGAGCTGCAAGTAATATGGCCCCAAGTTTCACAAAAATAACATATGATGACGTCTAATATTACATCAATTATCATGGGACATGACCCACATTGAAATAAAGTTCCGGCTCCACAGGTATGCAAAATGAATAGATGAGAAGACGTAGCGTTGTCACTTGAAATTCATGGAACAAGAGTCCTTTGAAGAATGGTGGCTATTTTCAGAAGTTGTGAAAAAAGAAGTGCGATAACGTGGCGAAGGCGGTGAAAAACGCTTCGATGAACCAATATTGGATGATATGTTGTCCTTCGGAAAGTTAACAATCGATGAGGAGCTGCTACTACCTGTGTCACACCCAAAGAACAAAGGAAAAAACCATGTCACATTATTCAGAAAATGAAAGTTGTGCTATATAAACAACCTAAAAGACTTATACGAAATAAAGTCTGTAATGAAATTACCTTCAATGATAGTTGGGGTCTCGTACTTGTAATCCTCGAAGTCCAATATCATATAGCCATCACTCTTGGCCATCCGCCTATTAAATCCAATATTGTCTTCAATTCCAACCAAAACGGTTCCTTACAGACACGATACACCGAGCCTAGAGTATGAACCTGATAAATGTCCATGAAGATGCATTGATATATAATTTGTTGAATGAAAAACCATAACGTATGCAAGCAGATAATAATAACTTTGTGGTAAAGAACAAAATTAACCTCAGAAATGTTGTCCCATGTTTTCTTTGTCGCAGTGATAACTTGGGTTTCCTCATCGAACATAATGAAGGGATAGTTGATAATCCAATTCATTGTGACGAATCTCTTGTGGGCAAATTGGAAGCGCTTGAACAGGTAATAATAATCAAATTTTGTGTTAAACCTGTTGTTGATGAATAGCTTTGCATGGGTTATAACATGCTTGTCATCCTCCATTAAAGGCCTACCCTCGATGTTTGCATAAACAACGAGTTCCCTCAAGAATTTGGCCTCCATATCCAGCATCCACCTATCGGAGTAGAACTCGACCCAAAGATTACCCGGCGCGACAAGAATTGGTTGGAGTGCCCCATAGTCATCCATCCGTCTTGATTTTTTTTTTTACAAAATATGGCCAAAATGAATGGAAATTTTACTGTTTTCGAGTAGAGATGTTAAGTGATATTCTCCTCTATAAAACAAAGGAATTTATAGCAAGGTTCCACAAGGGGTTTTAAATGAATGTTGGTCCTCAACTAAAAGCATTTATTGCTGATTTTGACAAATTTGTACTCCACAAATTTTAATCAGCCTTAAATGAATTCATAAGCTGTACATTCACATGCAGCTAAGACTTCAATTTAATTTGGGAGTTATACATCCCTTAATGTTTATTTTTAGCTAACCCTTGTACATAAAAGTTAATCAGGCATCCCATATTTCAACGTAAACAAAAACAACATAGCACGTGCTTGTGAAGATGAGATGATGTTTGCTTATATTCAAAAGGTTATTTAGACAAAATACATGACTCCAAATCGAGATTGGCTACCACATAAGATGTGAAATACATAGCTCCTTGTCTCAAATTGGACAGAACTTAGACGAATACTACCATAAGATAGCTTGGGCCGGAATAATAATCTAGTGGTAAAATCTTCTAGTACGTCAATGTAAATCAGCTGGCGCGGCAACAATGCCTGGGATGTCAAAATGAGGCATGGAATACTTTATTTCTAGAAGAGTCCGCCTACTCAAATATGACCTTCAGGGATTCCCACTCATGCTCTCCTTCATTCATGTAAACCAGTCCCAAGTGACAATGCTGTACAAGCAGAAATATATTTTGGTGTTAGACATCACGAGTACAATGCAGATGAACATTTAATTATAGATATGAATATGTAAGAACATATATATTTGAATATTTTATAATATTACCTATATTGATTAATATAGATGAGCCATACTAGAAATACAAAGAAAAGAATCGGGGATTTTTTGGCTTCCCAAAATTCAAATCGTGGACTAACCTTCCATATGTTCTCCCAGACAAAATCAAAGACATATACTCGTTGTTGGATGGGATCGTAGTGCACCCCACTAAACTGTTGTATATGTTTGAACAAGTGATAGCGCCATTTGACCTGACCAAAACGGTACATGTAAAGTGCCAGTATGTGTTCATTGTTGAACTTTCGGTTCATATCTGTAGTTAGCTCCCCCGCAACGTAAGTATGTATGCTCCGATGATGGTCCTCCACTCGGGTAGCATATTGTTTCAACAGAAGAATGAAACGTTGATCTTGTTGAAAAAACCATGGAGGGCGGTAGAAAACTCAATTATGAGTGATGTTCTTAGCGTGTTCTCAAATTGTTGGCTCACCCATTGTCGAATCACAAATGTCCCATAAGAAGTGAATATCTAGTGATGTTTCATTTAGAACTGTCCCTTGCTTATTTATAATATTGAAACATTATATAACCCAATCTAATGCAACATTCACATGGGTGTTGGTGATCTTACATCAGTTTTTCAGCCAGCAGTTCGTGAGTAAAAGAAGATTCCCGCGTGCTTGAAAAGGCTGCATATGTCATTCTTTATAGGTTATTGTAGGTGATATTTAGATGAGTCTTGAACCCTTGCACTATAGGACAGAAAATTTCAGGAAAAGTGTCATCATCAATGCAGATCATACAACAGGTGCATTAAAAATATCCAAGAGATTAGACACAACATGACATAGTACAACATGTAGCCCCATGCAGACTCAATTAACCATTCAAACCTAAATTTAGAAAAATGGTTGTATCCAATGCACCAATAACAAAAATAGTGTAAAGGGATATCATAAACTGACCTAAAACATAAAACAAAACTCTTTTTTCCATATTTGTTTATGTATTGCAAAGTATGTTCCTTCTCAATTTACCACACACTAACCATATTCGTTGATACAAATCGATTCCATTACGTAATAGAACTAGCAGTTAACTAATACAATACCTATCCATTTTCTTGTTTGATAAGTACACACAACACACAAAAAGCTTTCTTCAACATAGGGTATGTAGCAGAGTCACATGGCATAATGTGTGACTTGTTCAAATAAACATTCCTAAAAACAAATTGTGGACTCTTTTTAGTATGTTGCTTTGAATATAATTTGCAGCGAATTTCACCTACAGCGAACGACCTATATGAATACCAATATACAAGTAGACTATGGTGCTGACCATTATGAAAATGGACATGATTAAAGCGGTTCGAGAATCGACATACAATTGTGTGTTAGAAGTGGGGCTTCGAGCGATTTCGTTGTTTGCACATCCCGGTGATGGACCTGATTGCGCGCGCGAAAAATGATCTAGATTGGAGATATGATTCACTTCTGGCACATAGCTGCACTCACTGTAGGCTTCGTTGAATTTCGGTTCTTAAACCCCTATACCTATAGAATCCCCTATCCATTGAGGGATTGCACCTAGCCAAGGGACACCATGATGCTCATCCCACCATTTCAGATAACCTACGTGTTTCCCCGGGAATGGGTAGCGGTAAAACTATCTGTCTAGTTTGTCTTGTGTCTTGGACTCAAGCATTTCATAAGACCGTGTTTGCATGAGCACAGCGGCGGGTTATCAACTGCCATGTCTATTATCCTTGTACATAGTCACAAAAATCATAGATTTACAAACTGACAATAACTAGTGCAAATTTAGTAAAAAGCGAAAGGATCTCAAACATCCTTAATGTGTAGCAAACTAAAACATCATTCAAAGTCAGGATAATCACAACATTATTTCGTTAAATAATTTACAAACGAAATTGTAGGGCATAACCAACATGTCCACCCTTTATCACCCAGTATGAAAAAGTTATATATACATAACCTCAATTCCCGAAATAGTTTGAGACTGCCTTTTCAACACGAGAGCAATACTCCTTGATTTGAAATTGGCCATTTCAAGGCACCTGGTCTCGATATAAACATTCATTAGTGCCTACCCCCTCCCTCTTTTTTTTCTTGCGACCTAAACCCTAAAATTCCATTCCACAATATTTCAATCTACACAGATTTATATGTACTTCAGCAAAGGAAAAAAAATTCAGAAAACACAAATAGCAAGGATGGTTCACAAGGCAAAATAATTTACCCGTGATTTTTTTTCTCTACGACTGTGGTTGACGGAGTGCCCGTTGTGCTTCCTTTGCCAGCTTTAGATTTTCAACTACTGCTTCTACCTTAGAGGGGAAAACGGGCCTGAGAGGCGCATATCAATGTCAAAGAAAAATTATGGCCCACACAATTTAGAGGGGCAAAGTGGACAATTGAGTTTCATTGTCAAAAAATGTCACTACAAAAAAATTGATTAATTGTGATGAAAATATTTATCACAAAAATTCAAAATTTCATCACAAAAAGTTTTTGTGACAAAAACAACTTGTCACAGGTTCCTCACGAAAAGGCCCTCGCATAAGGTTATTGTGAGGAATTTTTTGTTTCGTCACATATGTTTTATATGACGAATTACTTTTTCCTCACAAAAATTGTATTTTAACTTCGTTTTTACTCTAGCCGGATTCAAACCCCCGAACCTCCACTGTCATGGTACGCGTACAGCTCTCTTCCAGCTCCAGATGGGATTCGAACCCACGACCTTGGGTATAGTTCAATGAAGTGCAACCAGTATGCCAATTGCAATTTTCTTGTTGGTTTTGTTATTCTATTATTCTTATTTATTTGTTACTTTAATTTACTAATTTTAATTTTATTTGTTAATTAATTAAATAAATTCAAATAATTATACATTCTCTTAGTTAAAACATGTATTATACCCATATAGTACTCGTACGTATGAATAATTAAAAAATATTTTTATTTTTCATACATATTCTAGACTCAACTAATAATACTTGTACTTTTAATTTAAAATATTTAATACTTGATGAAATAATACTTCATTTGATGAAAATTTATTATATTCATTTTTAAATTTATCTATAATGTATAAAAAAATATTTAGAGGTGTAATATATTAAAATTTATTATAATTATTAATTGAGTATCATATAAAAAACAAATTTGTGATACTTCATAAAAATATTAATTATTATATAAATAAAACTTATATGATGATTATAAATTAAATAATTTAATTATTAGTTTTTAAAAAATCTTTTTGTTATGTAAATTACATAATAACATAATTTATGTGAAGAAAATAATATTAAAATAATCTGTATTTTTACTCTCGAATATTTTAATGAATCGTACAATAGTTGTTTGCGTATTATTGAGTCAATTTCGTACCTTAATTTTTGAAAAATATTTATAATATGTACACGTACGTGCATGTTGAAAGTCAAATATTACTTGTTCGGTATTTAACTAACTAAGATAATTAGTGATAGATGATCATTAATTATGAATGACTGTATTTATATATATATATTAATTTATGAGAACAAATTTTATTAACTTTTGTATTTTTTAAATTTATTTATTTTATTATTTTTTTGATTTTTTAATCACTATAAAAATACCTGAAAAAATATTTTATTATTATTTTAAATTTGGGGTTTCTTTTGATTTGTTTAAATTTTTTGGGATACCAAAAAAAATATTCATTTGATATTTTTTGAGAAATTCTTTTATAACATTAATTCATGTAATGTTTTTTTAGAAAATTAGGAAAAATATTAATTAGATATTTTGTGAGGAATTTGTTTTTTTATAACATCATGTTGCTAACTTGTTGTGATGAAAAAAATTCTTTTTTGTGATGAAAATTATATTTTCTCGCATTAGTCATAGTTATTTTGAGGAAACTTCAATTGTTTTAGAAATTCCAATTTAGTGTGACAAAATTATAATTCGTCACATTATGGTATGTTAATGTGACAAAATCAAATTTCCTCACAAATATTTTGACACAGAAAATACATTTTTTTGTAGTGTGTCCCTCATTTCAAACAAAGTGCATCTGCACTCTGCCCCAAATACCAGTGGAATATTATGATTTTTCAAATACACTGAAATGTGTATCTCTCCCACGTTTTGGACATCGGGCCAACACCCACCAATTAGTAGTCTATTTTTTCAAATGAGTCCTAATAACATTAAGAATTAAAAAAAACCCGATCTTAGCCAACAGACCTACAACGAGTGATTTTAGAAATAGGTTATATATTTTCATAAACATATCCCGAAAGCTTCTAATGAGTCAAATTATATAATTTTCTACTTGTGTTGGTTCAATTAAACAAGTTTTGGGCTGAAAAGGTAGGAAATACCCTAATATCCGCGTAAATTTGATTGATCCGTGCTTCAGCTCTTTTCAACTCTTTTTCACCACTTTAGCTCTGTATGAAGCAAAACACAAATTTATGGTAAAATTCACAAATATGGTATCACAACCCACAAAAAGAACTGAAAGTAAGGCATGAAACATAACAAAAATACACCATATCAAGTGTGATATCCCACCAGCCCGTTACTACTGGATTGATTAGCTAGATTATTAATCTCAAGGGTTGGGCTGAGATTATTTTTTTGTCTCTCAATAGTTGACTATAAAAGGAGCGAGGGATGTTTCAGTCAAATCCCATCTAATCATGGTTACTAGCGTTTGTCAAATGTACTACTACTATTAGTTGGATATTAAATGCGGCAATTTAGTTATATTTCCCTCTTTAATCATTAAATCAGCTTCTTGCACCTTTTGTGCAAAGGAGCAAATTGCAAGTTCATGGTTTCATATGTTGGAAAAGAATACAATTAATATCATACCTAAAATACTACATATACAAGATACTTGGAAATATGTTTCTTTTATTTATTATGATTCAAAAATAAATAATCTTAATTAACAGAAATAGTAGATACTTCCGACGATAAAATTGCACAGAAAGTAATAGAGGAAATATTACTTAAGCAATACAATTTCGGTATATTCGTGATACTAGATATGCATTTTGTATTAACTTAAAAAAAGACAAATTATTTTTTTGTTTAACTTTGAATATGATATTATTTTTCAAATTTTCGTTCATAGTACAAATTTTCAGGCTTGTTCTCACCATGAATCAAGACCTGATTATAGATGACATGAAGTGCTTGCAACAAGTACACATTCTCAAAATGTTTTGAATATTGAAGATGCAAATTTATCAATTGTTTTTTTCTTCTAATTTCACAACAGAGAATTTTTATAATCTTTGAGGTGACATTCTCATAATTGATGGCCCTTCTCTATAGTGAAATTTTGATTAGGGATTACATATTTTTCCATTTTTTTAAAAAAAAGGCAAAACATTCATAGATTAGACTATGCTAAAAAATATTTCCCTAAAAAAGAAAAAAAACCAAGAAAATTGCGAGAAAATCTGCGAACAAATTACATTTTTGATAGGAAATGCTTAATTATATCTACTTGCTCCAAAATAATCAAGATTGAATAATTAGAAATTTCATTTTCAGTTCTCTAGCAATATGTAGACCTTCCTTAAAAAGCCAATATGTCATCTATATTAAAGAATGTAGATTACTTGCCGAATTATCTTATTCAATATTACAATATATAAAAGACAATATATATAGTTTGCCCTTCTAGTCAAATATCACGCCCAACCCTTACAACCTACAAAACAATTATGTGAAGCAAACTATTGAGGCTGGCAAAAATCATAGCTCTATTATCACTCGTTCTCATCTCACATTCTACAGATGCGTTATACACTGAATCCCATTTGACATTCACGTGCAGATGTGAATGTCGGTTACCAGTTCACCATTCATTGTTATTCGAAAGAAGCTGATCTCTGCGTCCATCAGCTTGCATACCTACAACCACTTTCATCTAGAAGAATGAGTTAATATACTTTTGTCTAGAAGAATGAGTTAATATCTCTGCTATTTAGTTATTAAGTGTTGCAACTTGTACTTTGGCGGTCTTTGTGAAGAAATAATAGATTCAGGCCGCGTTTGAAAACAAATATTGTCACTCGATATCACTTTGTTTGGCTTGGATGTGTTTTTCGAAAAGCATTAATGTCTAACAAAATTTTGTGCATGACAAGTTGTGATATCCCGCCAAGGCGCCAACCCGTTACTGTTGGAATTATTACGAATATTATTAATATTAATGGCCGAGTCACGATTATTTTATATCTGTCAATAACTGAGTGTAAATGGAGGGGTGTTTTGGTCAAATCCTATCTAATCACTGTAATTAGCGTTCATCAAACATAGCACTACTATTAGCTAGAAAGCATGACTGTGTTTGAAAAGCCCCAAGAGATGCTAGCAGCCAGTGAGGGGCCATTAAGGTCTCATTTGAAATGCAAGAACTTCGGACACAGTGGTTCGTTATCTGAGCGGAATGTTTACCAATCTTGCACTAAAGACCGTGCTTAGTGGCATTGACAAAGTTGCCCAACGGTGACTTTGTGCAATGGCTACTTGTGTCTGGTGGCGAAAAGACCATTGCGTCTCAATATTTCCTAAAAATTTACAAATTTCTCCCAGCTCTATCTAAATAGGGTTAGATCGCAAAATCTTTTTACGACTTTAGTTCTATATCAACCGAAACACAAATTTATGATAAAATCCACAAATATGGCATCATAGCCCGCAAAAAAGAACTTAAAATAAGGCATGGAACATAACACAAAATATACACCATATCAAGTTGTGATATCCTACCAGCCCGTTACTCGACAACTTTCTGTTGAAACACGACGATTTTAATCCTTAACTAATAGTAGAAGTTTAGCCACGTATGGCTATGAACAAAGTTTCAAATTAAAAACAATACAACTTCTGGAAATTTAAAAGTATAACTAAAAAGTAAAAGTTTAGTTTGAAAATTACGGCCGAACATTTCCATATAGGACTCCCTAATTTTAAAATAAAATTGTAATAGGCGTGGTACTCTTGCTCTACAGGTATTGGGCAAAAAAAGATAGAAATACCCATAAATCCATGTAAATCTACCAGATCCGTGCTTGAGCTCTTTTCAACTCTTCTACACCACTTTAGTTCTATACGTAAATTTATGGTAAAATTCACAAATATGGTGTCGCAACCCACAAAAAGAACTTAAAATAAGACATGGAACATAACAATACATACACCTTATCAAGTTGTGATATCCCACCAGCCGATTAGTATTGTATTGATTAGCCAAATCATTAATCTCAAGTTGAGTGTACAAGGACGGATGTTTTGATCAAATCCCATCTAATCATGGTTATTAGCGTTCATCTGACGTAACACTACTATTAGTTGGATATTCAATGTGGTAATTTAATTTTTTTATTTCTCTCTTTAATCAATGAATCGGCTTCTTGCATCTTTTATACAAAGGAGCAAATTACAAGTTCATGGTCTCATTTGTTGGAATAGAATACAATTAGGCTTCAAAGCCAATTTAGTCCCGTAGGTTCCTGTTTTTTTTAATTTAGTCCCATGCTTTTACTTTTAACCAATTTTGTCCCAAACGTTTGGGAATTTAACGAGTTTCGTCCCAATCACAAACTGCCGATAGTTTTATGGACGGAATAGTCACGTGAGAGTCATGCGCCGTTAGTACTAACTAATGAGTGGGAAAACGAAGTGTCATTCTCCCCTGACTTCGCTGGAATCCCTAATTTCTTCATCCTTGCCCTAATTCCCAAATCTCAGCCCCTTATTGTATTGAAAAATTCTCCAAATTTGCACACATTTCATGAGCACGAATAAGTGAAGAACAACACAGTTTTGTAATGGCGTCAAGAGCTGACCATCCTGTCGAAGCATCGAACCCAGAATATGGTTAGTGCTTTGAACCCTTGTTGTCTGATTCTTTTTCCAGTTTTTGATTTTCAATGAAGTACATTTTGGTTGTTGTGTTTTTTTTTTTTTTTTGTGTAGACTTGGTAAAGAAACAGTTTTTTTGTAGTGACTTTGCCTTTTAGGCATTTGTTGTTAAATTCTTTGTTGGGAATCGATATTGGGGGAGGGGGGGGGGGGGGGGGGGGGGACCAACTACAAACAAGTGGTCCCATTTGTAGAAAATTTATTAGTTTCTTTACTGTTTTATTTTATTTTAATTTTTTGTTTGCCTTTTCCAAAGTGAAAACAATTGCATTTTTCTCCTGTTAAGTAAAGAAGTTGGACTGATTTGAATAATCTAATGGAAATAATGTTCTATGGTGTTTATATCATTTGCAGGTATCAAACCTGATGGGCTCGTGACATTGAAGATACATCACAATGGAACATTTGAGCATTATCCTGAAGCAAGTTATATTGCGGGCAAGGTATTTACCATTGACTACTTTAATGTGAAGAAACTGAGCATTAGCTATCTTGATGGGCTAGTTTCACCTTTAGGATTTAATGGGAGAAAAATGTGGTTTAAGTTGGAAAGGAAAAAGTGGAGGTTAATTTTATTTCAAACTGATTTTGTTACACTTCAAGATGGGTATTTGAACCCTGGCAGAAACAGGGAGGTTCACTTGTATCTTGATGGAGATTGGGATCCCAATATGACTCAGATAGGTTCTAATAATCCAATTGTTGAGGAACCTATGGTTAATGAAACTGGGATGGATAATTCTAAAGCTGTATTGGATAAGGGTAAACAAATTGTGCATGATGATGTTGATGTGAATGTTGATCATTTTGGTTTAAATGGGGATGAAAATATTGCTAATGAAACTGTGGAGTCAGAAGATAGGAGTGTCGATGATGATGGGTTGTATGATTCTGACTATGTGTTTAATGATAAGGAAGTTTGTGAATCCGAGTCAGTAGAATTAGATGAAGAAGGGGAAGGGGAAGTTAGTGCCTTTATCAATAATGCAATAGTAAGTGATACATCATATGGTGAGGATGATGATGATGGTGAGGGTGAGTTGAATGGGCTCAATGTGGTAGCCACATGTGATCATTTTGACAGTGATATAGAGCCTGAGGGTGAGAGTGGGCCTACATATCCAGTGTTTAATCCTGCTGATGTGTATAACCCAATTTTGAATTAGGCCTAGTTTTCACAAGTAAAGGTTTGTTTAAAGATGCAGTGAATTCACTTGCCATTAATTCTAAGAGAAATTTGAAAATAACGAAGAATGATCACAGGAGAATGTATGCTAAATGTGTTGAGGCAGGATGTGAATTTAAGATACATGCCCTTTTAAGAAAAAATGAAAATAGCTTTCAAGTCAGGGAGTATAACCCTGTGCATAGATGTGCAACACAATTTCACATTAAAAACTGCACATCAAGCTGGTTAGCAAAGAAGTATGAAGAGAAGTTTAGATCTGATGCAAATAGAGATTTGAAAGGGTTTAAATTTGAACTTCAAAAAGAGCTTAATGTAAATGTGACTAAAATCCAAACTTACAAGACAAAGTATAAAGCTCTAAAGAACATACAAGGTAGCGCTGAGGACCAATACAAGAAATTGTGGGATTATGCAGCTGAATTAAGAAGAACTAATCTAGATTCCACAATTATAATGAAGATGAAAGATGTGAATGGTGACAAGAAATTTGAAGCTTTTTATGTTTGCTTTGCTGCTTTGAAAAATGGTTTCAAATCAGGGTGTAGACCTATATATAGTGGGGGTAGATGGATGCCATTTAAAGGGTCCACATGGGGGTGTGCTTTTAACTGCAGTGACAGTGGACCCTAATAATGGCATTTACCCTTTGGCTTATGCTGTTGTGAGGAGTGAGACTAAACAGAGTTGGGAGTGGTTTTTGGCTTTGCTCAAGGATGATTTAGAGATTGTTAGGGAGGATGCTTTCACATTTATTTCTGACAAACAAAAGGGATTGGTACCAGCATTTGAAAAGGTACTTCCAGGGGCAGTTAACAGGTTTTGTGTGAGGCATCTCAATAGAAACTTGAAGACAGCTGGTTTTAGAGGTGAAGCCTACAAAAATGCTCTGTGGAATGCAGCCACAGCTACTACTGTCCAAGAATTTGAGTGGAGAATGGAAGAAATGCGACAAATAAATCAGGTAGCTTTTGATTGGTTCCAAGACAAACCTCCAAGTCAATGGAGTAAGGCACATTTCAGCACCTTGCCAAAATGTGATATGTTGTTAAACAACATATGTGAGTCCTTCAACTTCTATATTCTAGAGGCAAGAGACAAACCTATCCTGACTATGCTAGAATGGATAAGACAATATCTGATGACAAAACTGAAAGATTTGAGGGATAAAGCAAGAAGGAAATGAAAACGCAAGAAGATATGTCCCAATATTCAGCAAATTCTGAACAATCACTTGAACAAGGCTGGTACTTGTATGCCTTTCAAATCTGATGACTACCGCTATGAAATTGAATGTTTTGATAGTTCAAGATATGTGGTTGATTTGCAGAATCATACTTGTACTTGTAGGAAGTGGGACCTCACTGGTATTCCATGTGTTCATGGAATGTGTGCAATATCATGTCAAAAATGGGACCCTGTGGACTTTGTTAACCCATGTTATCATGTACAGACCTTTCTAAATGTGTATGATAATGCAATAGCTCCCACAAATGGTCCAATACTTTGGGAAAAAACTGGCTTCATTCCACCTTGTCCTCTAAATCTTGGAAGGAAAGCAGGCAGGCCAAAGAAGGCAAGGAGATTGGAGCCAGATGAGGCTCCTAACAAGAAAAGGAAGGGAGAGAAAGGGAAAAGAAGACCAATCAAGTTGCAGAGACAACCTTACAAGGTAACTTGTAAGTTTTGTGGAGAGCTAGGGCATAACAGGAAAGGCTGCAAGTTGAGAATAGAAGCTGAAGAATTGGTGGCAACCCTGGATGCAGAGGAGCCAACTCAGCAACAAAACCAAGAAAAACAGGCTGTAAGTATCTTTAATTTGCATATTTCATATCACTTTATTGTACTAATTATTAAAATTTTCATTCATGAAACCTAAGAAGAGACTATTCAATAAACAACAATCACAGAACACACCTAACCAAGATGTTGGCACATCACAAGTAAGTTCTGTAATTTTAGACCATGATTTCTATCAATGTTGTTATGTCATAATCCATTTTGTTATGACATGTTAACTATTTGTTTTGACGTGATACAAGGAAAACAAAGGGAAAAATGCATCATCCTTGATAGGCAATATCCCAAGCTGCTCGTTATGCGACCACTCCCACCACATATGATGCAACCTTCATCACCATTGACTGCAAGAGGCTACAGAGCAGTAAACATAAGGGCTCCACCACCATTTGCAGATCATGGCATTACAATGACACAACAATATAGTTGTGTTAGTGCTCAAGCTAGTGGATGCAAGGTTCCATTGCTCATGAGAGGTGGCAAGAAATATGTCACAATGAGCAACTTAACAGCTGCATGTCAATCTACTCGGGATAAAGGCACCAATTCAAAGAAGGCAGAATCCAAGAAGAAGAAGAAAAACTAACTGAATGATGATTTGAAGTTGTTGTTTTGACCTTTCTTTTGTTTAGGGAAATGATTGTGTAAATTGTCACATTTGGTTGCACTTCTTTTTGTATTTATGACTTACACTATCATTTTCTACATTGACAAAACTAATGCTTCTTTTTTTGCAATGAATGATGTTCAGGTTGTTTTTTATGTGAATCTTTTCATTCTTAGGTTAAGTTTGATGTGATTATGTACATTTTATGTTGATGTTATAATGATGATATCTCAGTGCTTCAACTTCTTGTTAGCCATCTTTATTGTTTGATTTATACATCACAATATAACAGTTTCAACATAAACTTAAAAAGTGCAAATAAAATACAAGATAACATTCCATTTCAAGGTGGGGAATAACCATTACACAACAATGCAAATAAAAAAAAAATAAACGGAAACACAACTACTTTAAACGGAACCTTAGACAAATATCAACATTTCCCCTACTTTAAACCAACCCCACCACAACATCCTACTTCCATAACACAAGACACAATGCCAAGAACAACAACACAATGAGGAGTTTCTTCTGCCTCTTCAACTTACGTTCATCATCCCTCATCCTGTTAATCCTACGCAACAACCCCGGAATGATGGCTCGAGCTCTAGCACACATTGGAGGATCTTCCCATTCGAAGAAACGGCAACCTCCATTCCTGTTCTCGCATGCCAAAAATCTCCAACCCGGGTTTTCGTTGGTCCACGACGTCCATTGTCGTGCCTGATTCCCACAATAGCAAGTCACGTTGCCCATTTCCATCACCTCCATTTTTTCTCTTCACTCTAGTTGAAGTTGGAAGAAAAAATGACTTAATCTCCCTTCTGTACGTAATATATCAGACCTGGGCAGGAAAAAGGCGCCAAAATTCCCTCCATTATGCATCACGTGAGCAACATGTGAGGAATTAACGGCCACATTAACATTCCATCCATAAAACTAACAGCAGTTTGTGATTGGGACGAAACTCGTTAAATTCCCAAATGTTTGGGACAAAATTGGTTAAAAGTAAAAGCATGGGACTAACTTTAAAAAAACAAGAACCTACGGGACCAAATTGGCTTTTTAGCCAATACAATTACTATCATACCTAAGATACTTGGAAATATGATAAGTCCGTAATTCTACTTGATTTTTATGGTTATTTTGATGGACTTATCATGTATTTTTGTTCATTTGAACTTCTTTATGCCTAAATTCGAGATAAATTGTGTTTTGTAGGTAAAATGGCAAAAATACCATCAAGGAGACGAAAAAGTGGAATCAAGAGTTGGGTACCTATGCAAGATATTTTGGGTACCAACCCAATTTCAGAGATTTTGAGAGATTTTGAGAAGAAATGAATCTGTAAATTTGGGTACGTACCCAGGAATTTCGGGTAAGTACCCAAATTCAGTCAGTGAAGTGTTTAATGAATCTGTAAATTTGGGTACGTACCCAAAATATTTCGGGTACGTACTCAAAACCCGCGGCAGAAAATTTTCAGTTTTCCTAGTGCGATTAGGACTCTAGGGTTTTTCCACCCTTTTTAAGTCCAGAAAGAGGGAGGCGGCTACTGTTCACGTTTTTCCTTAGGTTTTAGAGTTTAGAACTTAGTTTTTCATATTTTTTTCATCTTTGTGGAGTTTGTGGAGAACGGAAGAAGAGGAAAACAAGAACGAAGGGAGGAACAACCGAACGAGGGGAGTTCTACGCCTGAGAATTCCAGCAATTAAGTTCCCTTATTCTCTTTCCATGAATTCTCTTGCATTTTTCGTTTTTATGTTCAATTTCATTATGAACTAATTTCAATTAAGTGTAAGGATGGTGTAATTCATTGATTTTTTGCTATTCTATGAAAATCCTACGAGTTTGAATTAGTTTTCATATATTGTCTTTGTTGTGTGATTCTTGTTTAACGGTTAAATACGTGGTTAGGGTTTGATCACCCCTAATTATTGAATTTGGGAATCGTGATGAGGTCGAGAGACGATTCACGATATTAGCTCTAATTAGACAAGATCAATTGGGTTAAAGTTGCATGAGAATGAATTTAACTTTGATTGAGCCTTAAGGCAGTGTTTAAAAATTCATACAAATACTTCGAAAGTTGGGATTAATTGAATGAGAATTGGTTAGTCTTAGGCTTAGAGGAATTGTATGAGTTAATTCCGCAATGCTCGAGAGAGATTGTGGATATATTCGTTCCTAGGCTTCACACAACTACGAAAACCACTCAAATTGGGGATTGGATTAGAATAGCAAATTACGTGAATGAAACCACCTTACACTTGTTTTTCTCGCCTTGATTATTTGATATTATTGTTATTCGTAAGTCGTTTTTATTAAGAAAATTAGGATTTATTTAGAAAATCACAACTACTATTCAATTTGATCAATTTAGATAAGCAACACAAGTCAATTTCACGGGCCAAATCTCAATCCCTGTGGATTCGACACTCTACTCACTTTCTATATTACTTGTACGACCGCGTGCACTTGCGCAAAGTCTCAACAAAATAGGTTTTATTTTTATTTATTATAATTCCAAAATAAATAGTCTCAACATAAATGGTACTTACTTCTGGATGATAAAAAGTTGCATAAAAGTTAATAGTATGGAATATATATGTTACTTAAGCAATGCAATTTTGTCATATGTGTGATACTAGATTTGGATTTTGTACTAATTAAGATATGACAAATTATTTTTTTGTTTATATCTTTTGTTTAACTTTGAGTGTGATATTATTTTTGAAATTTTCGAGCATAGTACTAGCGTTGGGCTAGTTCTCACAATGTACCATGATGACTTAGCTGCTGAATCAAGACCTAATTATAGATTACATGAATTGCTTGCAATTAGTTCACAATCTCAAAATGTTCTGAATATTAATTGAGAATACAAATTTATCAATTGTTTTTTATTCTAATTTGATAACAAATAATTTGAATAATCTCACTTGACATTCGCATAAGCTTAGAAAATTGCGAGAAATCTGTTTAAGCAAAATGTTGAGGCTAGCAAAAATAATAGCTCTACTATCACTCGTTCTCATCACATGTTCTACAAATGCATTTGTAACACAAATTTTGAGTTTTTCATTTATTAAGATAAAAACATTTGGACAAATTAAATTTATTGAATTTAAGCAAAATAATGTGGGAACAATCTCTAAACTTGATCATCTAATTTTTCGTCTATAAATTTGCATCTTGAAAATTCAACTTGACTCGATCTTCAATAATGCTACATAGGTTTCACAACTTGATTATGAATACAACACCGAGAATTTTGATGAACGCCACAAAGAACGTCATGAATACCGTGGACTTGATTTGATGTGAATTTGGGAAGAATGCCAATTTGTTGGCTTAGTACCTTATTTGCAGATTCGAACGCCTTGATTTGGTTGATTTTTCCAAAGAACATCGGGAACTTCATCTTGACCGTTGTGTATTTGACTCGGAAAAATATTGATTCGCCGGTTTAGCATCATGATTGTGGATCAAACGGTTGGATTTGATGATCTTCGTAAAGAACTCTGGGAACTTTGCCTTCGTCGCTTCGAATCGTCTTGAGAAAATTTTGAGATTTGCTGTACTTCTCTTGCTTTGAAAACTTTTTGTGCTTTGATGTGTATCTTTGGCTTATAAGGAAAACCTTTATTTATAGGTGTAGAGGAGAGTCTCTTGCTACGTTTACTTAGTGAGATTGTGCAATTTGATTGGTCGACGCCCATATTTGTTATCAATTCTTTTCCTTAATTTAAATATGTGATTTGAATTGCTAATATAATAATATCTAGCTTTCATTGCTTGTAAGATATTATTTCTCTTTGCCAAAACAATAATATCTAGCTTATTTGTGTGCAAGATATTATATTTATTCACAAAATAAATCTAGCTTATTTGTTTGCAAGATATTATTTTTATTGGCAATTACTGTAATTTGACACTTAGCACCATTTGATTGGCCAAAATAATATATATTAAAATATCAATTCATTTACTATTTTCTTTAGAAATTAAATTTAATTATATTTCCAATATAAAAATAGAAATTATATTATTGATATTTAATATATTTGTTTGCCAAGTGTTGCCATTTAATTGGCAATAAATTAAATTTGTCTACAACATTATACTCTGAATCTTATTTGATGGTTGCAGATGCGATAGTCGGTGACCGATCACCATTCATTGTTATTCAAAGGACAAGGATCTCGACGTCCATCAGCTTGCATTCCCGCAATCATTTTCATTGAAGTTCCGTTACAACTTGATTGAATCTACTAAATTTTCTGTAATATCACTACAAAATATTGTTTTGGTAAGTAAGAGGTTTGCGGGACTAATCTACAGACGAACCGTTCTGGGTTCGATTGTGTCTGGCAAGTTAAGGCCGACGGTCCTTGCTTGCAGGGGTCGCTTGGTGGGCTTTGGTGTCAGCCATGGTAGAAACATGCTTAGATATACTTTCATCTTGAAGAATGAGTTCATATCTATGTTGCGGAAACGTGGTGGGTTGGTGTAGAAAAGTATTTAAATTTAGGAGAGGTGAAGTGGAGAGGAGAACACACTTTAATTTTTCTATAATCAATCAACACTTCTATTTTACTCAAACTTTACTAGAAAAATACTCTTACAACTCTTTTACTCTCCTTACTCTTTCACCCACTCATACATTCACACATTCACTGACTACACAAACTCCACAAAATGCCTAATACGTGACCTCTATTTATACTAGTCTCCTAATAGGTGACATGATTCTTAGC
Source organism: Petrea volubilis (assembly GCA_026212405.1). Classification (NCBI taxonomy): domain Eukaryota; kingdom Viridiplantae; phylum Streptophyta; class Magnoliopsida; order Lamiales; family Verbenaceae; genus Petrea; species Petrea volubilis. The sequence goes on from CM047878.1 coordinate 9,399,814, forward strand.
ATACTAATTTCATAGGTTACAAACTTAATTATATAAAATAACTTTTGTAACTCTCGACCGCTATGCCACTACCTTTAATGGCTCTTTGACTTCTTTAAATCAAGATTAATTTCTCATTTCTCAACACGCCCCTCTAAGCTTGATTCTCTCATTCCGAGGCGACTCCTCAACTTCGCCAACACTTCTTGTTTGAGCGGCTTTGTAAAGATATCAGAAACTTGATCTTCGGTTTTGACATATTTTACTTGCACATCTTTCTTGGCAATACTCTCCCGGATGAAATGGAATCGGGTGTCAATATGTTTACTTCGATCATGGTACACCGAGTTCTTTGCTAAAGAAATCGCTAACTTGTTATCGACATAAATCTCTATCGAATCATTTTGTTTGACATTGAGCTCGTTGAGCAAACTCCTTAGCCATATTGCATGGAAAACTATTGATGTTGCAGCCACATACTCAGCTTCACATGTTGACAAAGTCACTATTGGCTACTTCTTTAAACTCCAAGTAAAAGTAGTTTTTCCATAGAAAAACACAAATCCTGTGGTGCTTTTACGATAATCAACATCTCCTGCCCAATCACTATCACTGTATTGAAATAATTTCATATCATTAGTGGCAGGATAGAGTAGACCATAACTCATTGTACCTTTGATATAGCGAAGTATTCTTTTTGCTACGTTAAAATGATAGATTGTCGGGTTCTCCATGTACCGACTAATCATTCCAACGGCATAAAGGATATCCGGTCTTGTGCACGTCAAGTACCTCAAACTCCCAATCACACTTTTGAACAAGGTGGGATCAACTCGATCTCCATAGAGGTGACTTGACAACTTCTCTCCCACTTCGATTGGGGTGGAGATTAGCTTACAATCCTTCATCTTGAATTTCTTTAGTACTTCTTTGGCATAACCTTCTTGAGAGATGAAAATTTCAGCATCGCCTTGTTTCACTTCGATTCAAAGGTAGTATGACATCACTCCAAGGTCTGTCATCTCGATCTCCTTAGATGTATCGTTCTTGTACTCATCCATCATTTTCACATCATTACATGTAAATATGAGGTCATCGACATACAAGCAAACTATTAAGATGTTACCATTTTTCATCTTGACATAGAGAGCATGTTCATGGGGGCATTTCTTGAATCATTTCTCTTGAAAATATTTGTCTATTCGAGTGTTCCACTCTCTTGGTGCTTGCTTTAGCCTGTATAAGGCTTTCTTCAAATTCAACACTTTGTCTTCTTGACCTCGAATATTGTAACCCTCTGGTTGTTCAATGTAAACCTCTTCGTGAAGGTAACCGTTCAAGAAAGCAGACTTTACATCCATTTGATAAATCTTCCACTTATTTTGAGTTGCTAAGGAGATGAGAAGTCTTACGGTTTCCAACCTTGCAACCGGGGCAAAGACTTTGTCATAGTCAATTCTAGCTCTCTGCTTGTAGCCTTTTACTACGAGCCTTACCTTGTAGAGCTCCACATCTCCTTTTGAGTTTCTTTTGATTTTGTAAACCCATTTCACTCCGATGGGCTTATTTCCTACTGGTAGCGAGGTAAGCTCCCAAGTATCATTTCGTTTAATGGAATGAATCTCCTCATTCATGGCATCCTCCATTTGGGGCTTTCCGTTGCTTCTTCGAAATCAATTGGCTCCGTCTCTGCAAAGAGACCAAATAATGTATTGTTTTGATTCAATTCACCATATATTTCAGCAAGCGATCTGTTCCTTCTAGATTGACTGTTGGATTCTGCTTCTATCGAAGTAAAATTTGATGTTGATTGTCCAGTCGAATTGACTAGCTCGTCCACTTCGTCTTCATTTTCATTTCGATCCGGTTCCACTTCGAATGGGTAAAAACTATGTTGTTCTTTCTGTTGCGAGCTCCAATTCCACGAGCTCTTCTCGTCGAAGTGAACATCACGGCTCACTTTGACCTTATTGTTAGTTGAATCATACAACTTGTAACCTTTAGAGTTTTGATCATACCCAATAAAAGTATACCTCTTACTCTTGTCATCCAGCTTACTCCTTTGTTGATCTGGAACATGCGTATGGGCAATGCTTCCAAAAATCTTCAAATGGGATATACTTGGCCTGTAACCGCTCCACACCTCTTGTGGTATTTGATTCCACAAGCTCCTCGTCGGACTCCTATTCGATAGGTATACAACACACTCTACAGCTTCTGCCCATTACTCTTTAGGCAAGTTCTTACTCTTCAACATGCATCGGGCCATGTTCAAAATGGGCCGATTTTTTCTCTTCGTTGTTCCATTCTGTTGCGGGGAGTATGGATTCTTCATGGGGCGTCGAATGCCCTCTTCATCACAATATGCCTTGTACTCCCGCTAGGTGAACTGTCCACTTCAATATGATCGAAGTGACTTGATTTGGTAGTCACTTTGCTTTTCGACAAGTGCCTTGAATCTTCTAAAGGCCGTGAATGCTTCTGATTTCTCCTGAAGGAAGTATGCCCATGCCTTCCTACTATAATCATCAATGAACAAAATGAAATATTTGTTCTTACCAAGTGACGTCGGAGTGATAGAACCACATATATCGATGTGAACTAACTCCAATGGTTTTCTTGCTCTTGTTTGCGACTCTTTAGGAAAACTGTAACGGTGTTGCTTTCCGACAAAACAACCCTCACACAATTGATCGGGGTGGTCAATAGAAGGAAGTCTTTTTACCATTCTCTTTTTTGACATCAACGTGAGGCCTCCAAAATTTAGATGTCCCAACCTTAAGTGCCATAACCACGATGTATCTTCTAAACACGCCTTCCAGCATTTCGCCACTTCATTCTTGATGTTCAATAAGAACATCCTGTTGCTTGTCATAGGCACACTAGCTAACAACACTCATTTGTCATTTCACAAATACAGGGTCATATCTTTCATGTGTATATCGTAGCCTTTTTTCCAAAAGTTGGCCTACACTCAAGATGTTTGCCTTCATTCCAGGGACATAGTATACATTCGAAATGAACTGGTGATCTCCATTCTTCAATCGGATTAAAATTTTACCTTGTCCCTTAATAGAAATCTTTGACGAATCTCCAAATGAAATATTTCCTGTCACTGAATGATCCATTTCGACAAACATGCGTTTGTGACCACAGATGTGATTGCTAGCACTTATGTCGAGGCACCAAGTGCTATTTTCGCCTTCACCTTGTTGGTTGTGTCCCAACAAGAGAGCGGTATCACCGTTAACTTTCTTTTCTTTAGTAAGGTGAGTCTTCTTCTTCTCACTAGATTCACTTCGACACTCATAGGAATAGTGTCCTCGTCGATGACAGTTGTAGCATTCAATGTCTCTTCGATTTTGCCACATCGTTTGAAATCCTCTACCTTATAATCCACCTCGTGTCGGAGTGGATTCACTTTGTTTCTCTTCATTTTGATTGGCAATGTAGGGATCTCGTCCTCTGCCACGACCTCATCCACGACGGTGATAAGGTGAGCGGCCACTTTGTCGATTGCTTCTGTCGACGTCGTCTTTCTTTTCGTGGAGGTTCATTTTGACTTGGAGAGCTTGTTCAATTCCTCTTTGGCTCTCTTCTTCATTTTCTCTTCGTAGACTTGTAATTTGCTTACTAACTCATCAACTTTTATTTCATCCACATCGTTGGACTCTTCTATGGCAACAACAATATGATCAAACTTCGAATTGAGAGATCGAAGTATCTTCTTAACAACTCGGGCATCTTCTTTCTTTTCACCATTGCTTTCAAGTTGATTTACAAACGAAAGTACTTTTGAGATATAGTCAAAAATTGCATCATTTTTCTTCATTTGCAATGACTCAAATTCACCTCGTAAGGCTTGTAACCTTACTTTCTTCACTTTGTCAATACCTTTGAAAGTATTGGCTAAAGTGTCCCAAGATTTTTTTGCAGTATTGACTTGTGCAATTTTCTCAAAAATATTGTCATCCATCGCAAGTTGGATGAACAAAAGAGCTTTTTGATCTCTTACCTTTGCCTCCTTTGCATTTTTCTTTTCTTCTCTACTTGCAATTGCTAAATCTGTAGGCTCTTCGTATTCCTCTTTGACGGCATCCCAAACACCTTGGCCTCCAAGGAATGCCGTCATTTGGATACTCCATCTTTCACAATTTTCTTTTATGAGCTTTGGGAATGGGAAAACTCCAGTGGTGGCCATCTCAACGTGGTTTTCAACGTGGCTCTGATACCACTTTGTTGCGGAAACGTGGTGGGGTGGTGTAGAAAATTATTTAAATTTAGGAGAGGCGAAGTGGAGAGGAGAACACACTCTAATTTTTCTCTAATCAATCAACACTTCTATTTTACTCAAATTTTACTAGAAAAATACTCTCATAACTCTTTTACTCTCCTTACTCTTTCACTCACTCATACATTCACACACATTCATTCAGTACACACATACATGACCTCTATTTATACTAGTCTCCTAATAGGTGGCATGACTCTTAGCATACTTAGTTCATAGGTTACAAACTTAATTATATAAAATAACTTTTGTAACTCCCGACAGTTATGCCACTACCTTCAATGGCTTTTTGACTTCTCAAAATCAAGATTAATTTCTTATTTCTCAACAATTTAATTATTAAGTGTTGCAACTATTAGTTTGGTTGTCTTTGTGATCAAATAATAGATTCAGGGGCCGCTTCTGAAAACAAATATTGTCACATAATATCACTTTAGTTACTTGGCCTTAATGTGTTGTTTGAAAAGCATTAACATCTAACACAATTTTGTGCATGATAAGTTGTGATATCCCGCCAACTGTTGTTATTGGACTTGTTACCAACGTTATTAATTTTAGTGGTCGAGTTGAGATTATTTTTCATCTAGTCAATAGCTGTGTGTAAAAGAAGGGATGTTTTTGTCAGATCTTATCTAATCAATATTATTAGCGTTCATAAAATGAACCACTACTATTAACTGGATATCGCCATGTTTGGAAAGCCCCGAGAGACGCTAATAGTCATTAAGGACGCTAATAGTCATCGAGGGGCCATTGAGAGGCCATTAAGTTCTCATTTGAAATGCACGAACATCGGACACAATGGTTTATTTTTTAGCCTGCACTTTTACCAATGTCGCACTCAAGCCTGTGTTTTATGGCATAGACAAAATTGGCCAATGGGTTGGCTTTAATTTGTGCAGTGGCTACTTGTATCTCCTGGTACAAAGTCCATTGTGTCCTCAGAATTTCCTGAAGATTTATTGCTTTCTCCCTAGTCTATCTAAATGGGGTTTTTCTCCAAATGGGGTCAGGTCGCAAAATAGGGGTTTTTAAGAAAGAGAAGGTGAGTTGAGATGACGGGCTTTTTGTGCCAATCAGGGGTAACTCGAAAATTTTCTGCATCACAACACAACGATTTTAATCCTTAACTGATATTAGAAGTTTAGTCTAGCATGGCTATGAACAAAGTTTCAAAGAAGAAGAAAAAAACTTCTAAAAATTAAAAAGTAAAACTAAAACGTAAAAGTTTAGTTTGAAAATGAAGCCTAAACACTTCTATATAGGAGTCCCTAACCTTTGAATAAAATCCAAATAGGCGTAGCACTTTTGCTGGACAAGTTTTAGGAAAAAGGTAGGAAATATCCCCAAATCGACTTAAATTTGCCAGATCCGCGCTGGAGCTCTTTTCAACTCTTTTTCACAACTTTAGTTCTATATGAATCAAACACAAATTTACGGTAAAATTCACAAATATGGCATCAAAATCCACAAAAAGAACTAAAGATAAGGCCTAGAACATAACAAAATATACACCATATCAAGTTGTGATATCTCACCAGGAGGCACCAACCCATTACTACTGGACTGATTAGCCAGGTTGTTAACCTCAAGCGTTTGGCCGTGATTATTTTTTGTCTCTCAATAGTTGTCTGTAAAAGGATATGTTTGATAGTATTAGTTTGTTCATCAAACGTACCACTTGTATTAGTTTGATATTAAATGTGGTAATTTATGTTTTTTTCCCCTCTTTAATCATTAAATCAGCGGCTTGCATCTGTTATACAAAGGAGCAAATTACAAGTTCATGGTCTCATATGATGGGAAAGAATACAATTACTTGGAAATATGTTTTTTTAATTTATTATAATTCCAAAATAAATAATCTAAACTTAAATAGTACATACTTTCTGATGATAAAAGTTGCGTGAAAGTTAATAGAGGAATATATATATATATATATATATATATATATTAGTCAAGCAATGCAAGTTTGTTATATGCGTGAAGCTAGATATGTATTTTGTATTAATTAAAAAAAAAATTCGCTTATATATTTTGTTAAAGTTTGAATGTGATATTATTTTTTAAATTTTCGTGGGAAAATTGCATATAACCCCCCTATGGTTTCGAAATAGTGCTGAAAACCCCCTTGTGGTTTTAAAAATATGGAAAAAAAAATCTTGTGTTTTCGACAACCTTGCACACTTGCCCACTCCGTTAGTTCAAAATTAATGCCGTTAAAATTACACAAAAATGGCCGCTATGGCCAGATCTTAACTTAATAAATGAACGTTTTAGATTGATATTTGAATATAAAAATATAATATTTAAATAAAAAATATAAATTAAATATATATATACATAAAATATAAAATATATATATATATAATAATTGAAATAAAAATAATATAAAATTATAAATACACACACTAAACACACAAAGAACACACACACACACGCTAAACACACAAACAAAACACACACAACACACACGCACGCACACTAAACACACACAACACACACACACTAAAAACACATAGCGCACACACACAACACGCACACACAGTGCACACACTAAACACACACACACACACACTCACACTAAACATACGAGGTTGAACAGATCTGTTAGAAATTGGAGCTAAACAGGAGCCTTGCTGCGAAGAAAAATCCTCGTTTTTCGAAGATCAAAAGCACGGTTGGTTCGGAGGAAATCGAAACTAAAGACGAGCTGAGTTCGAAAAGAGAACCCTAAATTTCAAAGCTCGAAAGGGGAAATTGGAGCTATGTGGTGGTGGAGAAATTAAAGGAAAAAGGTTAATGAGAATTTTTAGTAGGTTTTAGGGTTTTTAATAGATTTTCTTTAATAAAATACAAATTTTTTGAAATTTGCTAAAATTGATCGAGGGGTTTGATTCATCTTGGCAACACGCATAGATTGGTGTTTTCAATTGTAACTCAGGCCGGCGATGGTGGCGGCGGCATGAAAGGGTGGTGGTGGTGGGGAGGAAGGAAGAAGAAGGAGAAGAAGAAGAAGAAGAGAGCAAATTGAAATTTTAATAAGTTAGAGGGGTTTATTTGTAATATTAGGTACATATATTTAAAATTATGAGAAAAGGGGTATGAAGGTCAATATACTTATATTTAAAAGTGGAAAAAGTTTCAATTTCGTAGATCAAGCGTGTGCGATGCACTCTTCGTTAACTCTAACAGAAGGGGGGGGGGGGTTATGCAGGTTTTTCGACAAAAAGGGGGTTTTTTTCTTCATATTTTTAAATTACAAGGGGGTTTTCAGTACTATTTCGAAACCACATGGGGGTTTTATAAAATTTTCCCAATTTTTTTGCATACTACAACTTTTTTAGGTTAGTTCTCACTATGTATGATAATGGCTTCGCTCCTGAATAAAGACTTGGTTCTAGACTACATGAATTGCTTGCAATTAGTTCAGTCTCAAAATATTTTGAATATTGAAAATACAAATTTATCAATTGTTTTTTCTTCTAATTTGATAATAGATAATTTGAATAATCTATGAGGTGACATTCTCATAACCTGTGATGGCCCTTCTCCATAGTAAAATTCTAATTGGGGAATACATTCTTTTTTCTTTTTTTGAAAAAAGGCAAAACCTTCCTAGATTAGAGTATGCTAAAAAACATAATGGTTCATTAACCAGCCATTATTTTTACCAATCTCACTCTCAAGCCCGTGTTTTATGGCATTGACAAAGTCAGCCAATAGGGTAACTGTGTGCAATGGCTACTTGTGTCTCTTCTCAAAAAGACCATTGTATTTTCTTCTCCCTACTCTATCTAAATGGAGTTTTCTTCCCCAAATGGGGTCACATCCCAAAATAGGATCCTTGAGGAAGAGAAGGTGAGTTAAGACGGCGAGCTTCCTGCTGTGGATCACTGGGGGTAACGTGACAATTTTCTACGTCACAATGAATGTAAATTCTATAAGATTCTTGTCGGATTCGGATATTGAAAAAGTTTATCGGCTTTGAATTTTTCAAATTAGCTCCAAATCTAACCAATTGACATTTTACTGGCAATAAACAATGTCCATTTAAAATCACGAAGCCCATTAATGTGTTTTGTAGTGAATGACCCTTTTGCCCCTGCCTACATTTGTGGGGCTTGCAATACATTTCTTTCCGAATGAACCCACGACTAAGAGATGAGCCTATTATTCTCAAAATTGGTTGCCTCGCTGAACATCAAATCAGAGTAAACGCCAAATAGTACAGATTCATGTGTATATAATCAGTTATTGTTTTTCTAGTTTTCAATTGTAAATGTTCTCTTGGTGAATGCCCCACTGAAACAAGAAAAAGAACAGCAGAGGAATGGAGGGCGACTCGGTAGGCAGTTTCAAGGAAAGCTACAGAGATGAACTTAAATTACCAAAAAAAAACGACGGATAAATGGCTTACCGTTCTCGACTTTGTTCAAGCAGTGACGTTTATGGCTGCCTCCTTTGTCCTAAATTCTATTTATAACTAACTATTAATAAAAAATGTATGGAATAAATTCTTAATATTGTTTGGGCCCAAAAATGAATTTTTGTATAAAATCGGAATGGGCTGAATTTGTTATCCTTTTCGCCATGCCAAAACAAATGAATAAGGCTCAAGTCATTTCGACATGGCATGAAGTCGGCCCATGTTAAGGGCCATGGCCCAGTCAACAAAAAAAATAGAGAATGGAAAAATAAATAAAATAACAAAGTTAAAATTAAACACTTATTTTTGGGGGTTGTTAGATAGGAAATAACCAACTGGCTAGAAGACAAGCATTGCTATAACTAAGCATGCCTAAAATGAAGGCCACATGATACTAAAATTTTGAAATTCAAATAAGATAGCATAACTGTCAATCTGTCATGTCCAAGAAATAAGGGCGACCATTCATTTCGAATGGCTAAGCTTGAATGAGCTATCCAACTCCAAGAATAAAGAAATTCATACAACTTGAAGCCTAAAAAAGGGAGTTGGATTCACCATTTGAAGGACAACGTCAATGATCAATCATCCAACAACACTTCTTTGATTTTTTAGTGTAAATGAACCAAGATTAACTTTAATTCATTAGGTAGAAAACCGTTACACGAATGTTTGTAGCCATGCCCATTTGGCTTGAAGTGAGGTTATCAATGCATTCATTCTGTAACGTCATGAGATCGTAGCCATCACTCACTCAGATTGGGCTCGATTCGAGGTGAGATATCAATGCGATGGAGTGGTATCATGCATTCATATCTAGCGTATGCATGAAGGGAAGTGTTGTTGGAGTCAATCAATGCTCTTCGGAGTAAGCAATCCTTGATATTTCCACTGGTAGATGTGGTTGGAGGATCATCAATATGGCTGACTTATAGCTAAAGCCGTTAGGAGCCTCTTGATGCATTTATAGTCATAGATAAGCCTTGAGTTTTCAATGCACGTGTATGTTCCCAATTTTCGTAAATTCCAAATGGCGAGCAACCACTATCTCTGAATATATTTTCTCTTTGTTTCAAGCTTTCTAACCCTTTTCGATTCTTAGGGTACCAAATTGTTAACACTACAGAAAAAACGCCGGATTCCGGCGGAATTATTCCGGGGGAAATTTTCCCCCGGAATTTTTATTTATTTTTTTAAAACCGAGGGAAATCCGGGGGAAAATTTCCCCCGGTTTTTTTTTGAATTTTTTAAATTAAAAACCGGGGGAAAATTTCCCTCGATTTTTTTTTTGAATTTTTTTTATTGAAAACCGGGGGAAATTCCGGGGGAAAATTTCCCCCAATTTTTTTTTGAATTTTTTAAATTAAAAACCGGGGAAAATTCCGAGGGAAAATTTCCCCCGAATTTTTTGTTTTGAATTTTTTTTATTGAAAACCGGGGGAAATTTCCCCCGGTTTTTTTTTTTGAATTTTTTTTTGAAAAACTGGGGGAAATTCGGGGGAAATTTCCCCAGGTTTTTTTTTATTTTTTATTTAATTAAAAACATAATATTAATATATAATAAGTAAAACAATAAACAAAGTTGGAAGTAGCTCAATGGCAAGGTATTTGTCTTGCATCCAAGAGGTCCCAAGTTCGAGTTCATATAAGAGCAAAATTTTCTTTTTTTTTAAATTAAAACCGGGGGAAATTCCGGGGGAAACTTTCCCCCGATTTTTTTTTTTGAATTTTTTTTAAAAAAATCGGGGTAAATCCGGGGGAAATTTACCCCAATTTTTTTTAATTTTTTTTAATTAAAAATGTAATATTTATACATATTAAGCAAAACAATAAATAAATTTGGAAGTAGCTCAATGTCAAGGTATTAGTCTAGCATCCAAGAGGTCCCAAGTTCGAGTCCATACAAGAGCAAAAGTTTCTTTTTTTTTTTTTAAATTAAAACCAGGGGAAATTCCGGGGGAAAATTTCCCCCGATTTTTTTTTTGAATTTTTTTTAATTAAAAACGTAATATTTATACATATTAAGCAAAACAATAAACAAAGTTGGAAGTAGCTCAATGGGAAGGTATTAGTCTTGCATTCAAGAGGTCCCAAGTTCGAGTCCATACAAGAGCAAAATTTTCTTTTTTTTTTTTAAATTAAAACCGGGGGAAATTCGAGGGAAATTTCCCCGGTTTTTTTTTTATTTTTTTAATTAAAAACATAATATTAATATATAATAGGCAAAACATTAAATAAAGTTGGAAGTAGCTCAATAGCAAAGTATTAGTCTTGTATCCAAGAGGTCCCAAGTTCGAGTTCGTACAAGAGCAAAATTTATTTTTTTAAAAAATTAAAAAGACTTTTTGGGGAAATATATTTATATAATATCAATACTATCTTTTCACGATTATTATTTATACTATCTTTTAATTATGTTTAATATATTTATAGGTATACATATGTTTATATTGTATATATATGTTTATGTAGTATATAGAATATATATATTTATAAAATATCAATACTATCTTTTAACTATTATTATTTATACTATCTTTTAATTATGTATATAATATACTTATAGGTATGCATATGTCTATATATTATATATATGTTCATATAGTATATAGAATAGATATATATATATATATATATTTATATAATATCAATACTATCTTTTAACTATTATTATTTATACTATCTTTTAATTATTTATATAATATACTTATAGGTATGCATATGTCTATATATTATATATGTAAGGACCCGTATTCTCACTCCCATTATGTATAGATATAAGTATATGTGTTTATTTTATATTTATAGGTATACGTTTTCATAATGTTAATACCTTGTATTGCATATTCGTTTTTTCGAAACATGTATAAGTTAGGATTATTTCTTGTCCTAGTTAAGCATCATATAAACTATATAATTCATAAAAATATATGTATACACACATAAATATATATATATATGTATGTTTGGTTTTGTGTAATAAGATTTAGAAGATGTTTGGAAAAACCGTAAAGAAAGCCTAAAATTGCATTTTCTACCCCTAAATGATATTTTCTTCCATAAATATGTAAAATAAGTAAATAACTTATAAATTTTCAGATTTTAACTAAGGGTGGACGTTTTTTAAGGTATAAGAAACATAAAAATGTTTTATACTTGGTAGAAAATCATTCTCAAGTCTTCATCCTTCAAGTAATGATGATTATGTACAAGTATGCATACACTTGTATAATTCTTTCTAGATATTGTTATACATGTATGGACCAAATTAGCCTAGACTAACACTTAACCTAATTAGACTAACACTTAACCTAATTAGGCTTGTTAGTTGGACACTTAGTTGGAAAGAAAGAAATGATGAAGATTAAGACACAATAGTATTTTAATGCTATTTGTTACATTACTAATTATAAGAAGGATTAGGCATTAAGCATAAGAAACCACAAAAATCACCACACACCCCCTAAAAAACGTGCACTCTGCCCCTTATAGTCTCTTGCCTTCATCTCTTGTTAATTTCATCACAAATTTCAGCACTTTCATCCTTACACTTCCATACATCCTTTAAACTACAAGAACCTCTACTACTAGAAGGTAGAAACCTTGCCTATGGCATGAGTTAGCTTAGGTTTTTATGAAAGTATTAGCTTCATATCTTCCCCATTAGACCTTAAGAGGTAACCACAAGTTGGTTTCCATCTTGGGTCTTAGGGAATACAAGAAAATTTGGGTATATGCTTATAGTGACATTATGTGCATCTTGCCCTTGAATGTCTTGAAACCATGCTGAAATTTTGCTTGCAATAGGTCCAAATGATGCTTAAGTTATGTATTATGATGTTTGATACTTTTTATTACTTCAATCATGTGTTAGAAGCTGAAATTTCGTGTTTGTCAAGATGAAATTTTAGTTCAACACTTGCTGGAAACACTATTCACAGTGCTGAAAATTTTTGTTACAAGGCTGAAAACTCTTATTTTTGCACAACTGAAAAATCCGATTTTTTCAAACTCAAAACCTGTTTTATATGTTGTAATTCCAGTGTATAATAAGCTGGAAAAACAGTTTTTCAAATCTGTAAAGTTCGGCTTCGGGGCCTGGAAATTCCAGCAGCCGCGCAATTAAGCGTTTTGCGTCGCAGTCTGAAAATTCCAAGTCTCGTAAGCTGAAAACTCGAAATTTTATCAACCAAAACTTTATTTTACAATATTAGAAACATATTTGTGAAATCCCAGCAGGTTTTAGGCTAGAAATTCCATACTTGCAAACTGAAATTTTCTGCTCGTCGCAAATATTTGTAGACTGCGAATTTTCAGTTCATAAAGGTTGAAATATGTGTTCATTTATGTAAGATCAGTGTGAAAGCATACTGAAATTTTGTAAAACTATGTGTTATACATGAATTTTATGTGTACATGTTGGGCCCCAATGTGAATAGGGGTGGATGTGGTCGAGTTCGGCCGGGCGGCGTCGGGCTTGCCGGTCTTAAATTAGTTCTCGACCCTCCATCGTTGCCTAATCCCTCCTTGCATGGACGGAGTGTCTATGTACTGAAGTGGGTCGTAGGAAAAATCGGCATATGCCCGGGATATGACCACCGGAGTGATTGGTAGGGAATTGGAGTGTTTGGTTGGAAAAATCGGCACGAAGTGATAAGGTAGCCACCCGTCGAGGTGGAAGAAATCAAATGTGAAATTATGTGATTTATGTTCATAAATTTCTGTGATATGGTGCACAAACCTCACACGATCACCTTATGTTATATGCAAAGTTTCTACTCAACGTGTTGTTGACGTGTTTCATGTAATGTTTTAGCCAATCTTGAGACGAACGGAGTCGCTAGCGAAGGAGACATAGGAAGGCGGTTCGAAGCATTTGGCTAGTTATGCATGTTATAGGATTGAGGTTATTTTGTAGTCACGATCATGTAATAATAAACTTATGTGTACTTTTGGATTTTCGAATAAAAGTATGGGTTGGTTTTACTATTGTTTTGAAAAGTGGCATGTTTGTGCAAAAATTATAAATCGGGTATTTTCATAATTAGCTAGAAGTTTCGGGTCGTCACAGGTGGTATCAGAGCACGGTTTTTGGGACGTTAGGAATTTTGATTATGAATTGTCTAATGTTTGAACTTGTTGTGTAGCAGATGGCCTATCCCGCAGAATCCTCTAACCGTAGGTCGCGCTATCCGTGTGGGGCTGCCCGAGTGTCCTCCGTCCGAGTGCGCCCGCCCCAAGTTGATGAACTTTTAGTAGAACTAAGGTTGCTGGAAGAAAACTATGAAAAGCTTCAAGAGGATCTTTACCACACCCGCCTTAGTTTGGAGGGAGCCCAAAATCACATCTACCAAACACATCAGCATTACCAAAGTGTGCTCGAGCTTTTGTATAGCATGAGTAGGAAACTTGTTGGAGTCATTGAAGAGAATTTAATTCCTAAGCCACCCCCGGAGTTAGTGGTTATAAACTCCGGAGAGGGTACTAGCCATGCTCCCTATGAGATTGAGTAAATTAAGTGTCTTGAGAGCACCGTAGTGGTTGTCTAGTGTAATCGATGCTCATGTAAAGTTTGATAGGATATATGTTTTGCGTTTGCCGTGTATGTTTTTGCAATTGCCGTATGAGTAACTTCTATGTAGATAGGTTGTGTAAGTCTTATGTAAATAGAAATAAATGGGTTTTGTTTATATTACTAAACTGAATTTTTATGATGTAGATGTCGAATAGACGAACACGCGGTAATAACGGGAATCCGGAGGGTCAACTTACGGCTATCGTTGAGAGAATCACTACGATTCTTGAAAATCAGCATAATAATAATCACAATCACATAGAAACAACTAACGATGCCATTGCTAACTTTCTTAAGTTAGGACCCCCGAGTTTCAAAGGAGAACCGGACGACGTCAAAGCCACTAATTGGCTAGAAGCTATCGAGAAAATTTTTGAAGTTATAGACTGCGGAGAAGAACGGAAGGTCACTTTGGCTACATTCCGGTTGGAAGAAGACGCACGGCATTGGTGGAAAAGGGTCAGTGGAAAGTGGGAAGAAGCGAGGACTCCACATACATGGAACAATTTCGTTCGCGAATTCAATACACAGTATGTTCCTCGGGTTATACAAGAAAAACGAGAAAGAGAATTTTTAAACTTAGAACAACGAGAGTTAAATGTGGCCCGATATGAGGCAATGTTTACCCGGTTAGCCAGGTTTGCCCCTTATTTTGTTGAAAGTGAAGAAAGAAAAATATGGAAATTCACTAGTGGTTTAAGGATGGAGATACAAGACAAGATGGCACCGGTACAGGTGCAAACGTATATGGCGGCAGTGGAAACCGCCCTGAAAGTAGAGAGCACTATGGAGCAGTTAAAGGTTAAACGTGGCCACTTCGTGAGACCGTCTCCTTTAGGGAGCCAAGCCGGGAGAAATTTCGGAGGAAGTAATAAGGTTGCTAAGACTAATATTTCAGGACCCCGGATGAATACTAACACTTCCCTACCCCAACGGAACCTTTCGTGTACCTACTGTGGAAAACCAAATCACACTGAGAGTCAGTGTTGGGTTAAGGCATGGAAATGTACCCGGTGCGGAAGTAGTGAGCATTTCATCAGGGACTGTCCGCAAATGGGACCTTCACGGGAACGAGTTGCCAAGGAGAACGGAAAGCGTGGGGAAAAACCACGAGTGCAAGGCAAGGTGTTTGCCATTAATCAAGAAAGGACGTCAGAACCAACAGTGGTGGAAGGTACGCTTCCGATTTGCCAACACTTGGCTAAAGTTTTGATAGATCCTGGTTCAACGCATTCTTATATATCGCGTAATTTTGTTTCTAGTTTAATGCTTGAACCTGAAGTTTTGCCATATGAATTAGAAGTAAGCACACCTATGGGAATCTCATGGAGAACCGACCTATTATATAAGAACTGTGAGCTAGTAATTGGTGGAAAACCCATGAGGGCTGACTTGGTTTTATTCCCTATAAACGAATTCGATGTGATATTAGGAATGGACTGGCTAGCATCTCACTATGCCCAAATAGATTGTCACAATAAGATAGTGCAATTATGTATACCGGGCCAACCCTTAGTTGAAATAAGAGGAAACAAATTTTCCCCTTCCATACCAATTATTTCGGCCATGAAAGCTCATCGACTACTTCGAAAAGGAAATGATGCATTTTTAGCATATGTATTAAATAAACAAGAAGATAAAAAGAAAATTGAGGATGTTCCGGTGGTAAACGAATTTGTAGATGTGTTTCCCAATGATCTACCCGGACTACCTCCACATAGGGAAATTGAATTTACCATTGACCTAGTACCAGGAACAGCCCCGATTTCCAAAACCCCGTATAGAATGGCCCCTGCTGAATTAAAGGAACTTAAGACTCAATTACAAGAATTACTTGATCAGGGATTTATTCGGCCTAGTTCTTCACCATGGGGAGCCCCAGTTTTATTTGTCAAAAAGAAGGACGGTACCTTACGACTTTGCATTGACTATCGGTCTCTAAACCAAGTTACTGTTAAAAATAAATATCCACTACCGAACATCGAAGAGTTATTTGACCAACTACAAGGAGCTTCCGTGTACTCTAAGTTGGACTTGAAATCAGGATATTACCAAGTCCGAATCCAAGAAAAAGACATAGCCAAAACAGCTCTTAATAGTCGCTACGGACATTATGAATTTATAGTAATGCCTTTTGGACTAACCAATGCACCTGCTATATTCATGGACTTGATGAATCGAGTATTCCAGCCTTACTTGGATCAGTTCGTTGTGATTTTTATAGATGATATCTTGGTATACTCAAAGACCAAAACGGAGCATGAGAAACATTTGCGCATAGTTTTGCAAACTCTAAGGGACCAAAAACTTTATGCAAAATTTAGCAAGTGTGAATTTTGGTTAGAAAAGGTATCCTTTCTCGGTCATATCATATCCAAAGAGGGAATCTCAGTAGATCCGGAAAAGGTAAAAGCCGTTGTGGAGTGGAAACAACCTTCTACCGTCACTGAAGTTCGAAGCTTTCTAGGTCTTGCGGGGTACTATCGAAGATTTATTGAAGGGTTTTCAAAAATTGCTCGACCACTAACTAGGTTAACCCAAGCTAAGGTCAAATTTGTTTGGGACCAACACTGTGAGACTAGTTTTCAGAAATTGAAGAATTGCTTAGTCGCCGCTCCTGTGTTAATATTACCTAATGGGAACGATGGATTTCAAGTATACACCGATGCCTCTAAAGAAGGATTAGGTTGTGTACTAGTGCAAGATGGCAAGGTAGTAGCCTACGCTTCACGAAAATTAAAACCGTATGAGGAAAACTACCCTACTCATGACCTCGAATTAGCTGCTATTGTGTTTGCACTCAAGAAATGGAGGCATTATTTGTATGGGACAGCTTTTGAGGTGTTCACAGACCATAAGAGCCTAAAATACTTATTTTCACAAAAGGAATTAAACATGAGACAAAGGAGATGGATGGAGATGATTATCGACTATAACTTTAATATTCAATACCATCCGGGAAAAGTTAACAAAGTTGCCGATGCATTAAGTAGAAAGGCCACCATCTCTTGTTTGGCACTTAAGGAATGGAAGTTGTTAAATGATATTTCTGAGTGGAATCCTAAGGAAAAAGAGTTAGGAATTTTATTTTCCACCGTTCAAGCGCAACCTGCGTTATTAAGAAAATCAAGGAAGCTCAAGAAAAAGACGCAAAACTTAAAAGATCATGGAAGAAGTTGGTAATGGCAAAAGGGCCGAGTTTGCCATGTCCAATGACGGGATCCTCAGATTTCACAATAGGCTATGTATCCCCGAGGATAACAATCTCAAAAGGGAAATATTGGAAGACAGTCACAAATCAAGATACACAATCCACCCGGGAATCAATAAGATGTACAAAGACATTAGAAAACAGTATTGGTGGACTAGCATGAAAAGAGAAGTGGCGGAATTTGTATCCAAATGCTTGACATGTCAACAGATAAAAGCCGATCACCAGAAGCCCTTTGGTCTCTTGCAACCATTACCTGTTCCCGAATGGAAGTGGGAACACATTACCATGGATTTTGTTATGGGTCTACCCCGCACCTCCAAGGGTCATGATGCGATTTGGGTTGTAGTGGATCGACTTACAAAAAGTGCCCATTTATTGCCTTTTCAAAGACTTGTTCCTTGGATAGAATGGCTGAAATTTATAACAGGAAATAGTCCGATTACATGGTATCCCCGTCAGCATTGGTTTCAGACAGAGATCCACGATTCGTGTCTAAGTTTTGGCAAGGGTTGCAAAGCGCGCTAGATACTAAGTTGAACTTTAGCACGGCTTTTCACCCACAAACCGATGGACAATCTGAAAGAATCATCCAAATCTTAGAAGACATGCTTAGATCCTGTACCATCGATTTTGGAGGAGGTTGGGATCGTCATCTCGCATTAGCCGAATTCGCATACAATAATAGTTATCAATCCACCATCGGTATGGCTCCATTTGAGGCCCTTTATGGACGAAAGTGTCGATCACCAAATTGTTGGGATGAGGTTGGGAGAGGAAATTGCTAGGCCCTGAATTGGTACAAGAAACTACGGAAGCTATAGAAAACAATTCAAAAACGAATGGCCGCCGCTCAAAGTCGTCAGAAAAGCTACTCGGATAAGAGACGAAAGGATTTGGAATTGAGTAGGAAACTCGGTATTCTTAAAAGTATCACCACGAAAAGGAATTTTCGGTTTGGGAAGAAAGGAAAACTAAACCTCGATACGTTGGACTTTTGAAATTCTAGAAAAAGTAGGAAAAGTAGCATATAAATTGGCGTTACCCTCAAGTCTATCTGATGTTGCATGACGTATTCATGTGTCGATGCTTAAGAAATATCATCCGGATCCCTCTCATGTTGTGAATCATGATTCCCTCGAAATTGATAAAGACTTGACATATGTAGAGGACCCGTTCGCATCCTGAGTAGAGAACGAACCTGAGAAACCGCTCGCATTTCCCTAAGTCAGAGTCTTGTGGAAGTATCATAACCTCGAGGAAACTACGTGGGAAAAATTAGAAGATATGATTAGCACTATCCACATCTCTTTGGACTAATCGGGCCGAATTTCGGGGACGAAATTCTTTAAGGAGGGGAGGATTAAGGACCCGTATTCTCACTCCCATTATGTATAGATATAAGTATATGTGTTTATTTATTTTATAGGTATACTTTTCATAATGTTAATACCTTGTATGGCATATTCGTTTTTCGAAACATGTATAAGTTAGGATTATTTCTTGTCCTAGTTAAGCATCATATAAACTATATAATTCATAAAAATATATGTATACCCACATAATATATATATATATATGTATGTTTGGTTTTGTGTAATAAGATTTAGAAGATGTTTGGAAAAACCGTAAAGAAAGCCTAAAATTGCATTTTCTACCCCTAAATGATATTTTCTTCCATAATATGTAAAATAAGTAATACTTATAAATTTTCAGATTTTAACTAAGGGGTGGACGTTTTTTAAGGTATAAAAACTAAAAATGTTTTATACTTGGTAGAAAATCATTCTCAAGTCTTCCTCCCTTCAGTAATGATGATTATGTACAAGTATGCATACACTTGTATAATTCTTTCTAGATATTGTTAACATGTATGGACCAAATTAGCCTAGACTAACACTTAACCTAATTAGAACTAACACTTAACCTAATTAGGCTTGTTAGTTGGACACTTAGTTGGAAAGAAAGAAATGATGAAGATTAAGACACAATAGTATTTTAATGCTATTTGTTACATTACTAATTATAAGAAGGAATTAGGCATTAAGCATAAGAAAACCACAAAAAATCACCACACACCCCCTAAAAAACGTGCACTCTGCCCCTTATAGTCTCTTGGCCTTCATCTCTTGTTAATTTCATCACAAATTTCAGCACTTTCATCCTTACACTTCCATACATCCTTTAAACTACAAGAACCTCTACTACTAGAAGGTAGAAACCTTGCCTATGGCATGAGTTAGCTTAGGTTTTATGAAAGTATTAGCTTCATATCTTCCCCATTAGACCTTAAGAGGTAACCACAAGTTGGTTTCCATCTTGGGTCTTAGGGAATACAAGAAAATTTGGGTATATGCTTATAGTGACATTATGTGCATCTTGCCCTTGAATGTCTTGAAACCCTGCTGAAATTTTGCTTGGCAATAGGTCCAAATGATGCTTAAGTTATGTATTATGATGTTTGATACTTTTTTATTACTTCAATCATGTGTTAGAAGCTGAAATTTCGTGTTTGTCAAGATGAAATTTTAGTTCAACACTTGCTGGAAACACTATTCACAGTGCTGAAAAATTTTGTTACAAGGCTGAAAACTCTATTTTTTGCACAACTGAAAAAATCCGATTTTTTCAAACTCAAAACCTGTTTTATATGTTTAATTCCAGTGTATAATAAGCTGGAAAAACAGTTTTTCAAATCTGTAAAGTTCGGCTTCGGGCCTGGAAATTCCAGCAGCCGCGCAATTAAGCGTTTTGCGTCGCAGTCTGAAAATTCATTCTCGTAAGCTGAAAACTCGAAATTTTTCAACCAAAACTTTATTTTACAATATTAGAAACATTTGTGGAATCCCAGCAGGTTTTAGCTAGAAATTCCATACTTGCAA
>CM047878.1:9420680-9609187 GCA_026212405.1 Petrea volubilis
TCTACTCAACGTGTTGTTACGTGTTTCATGTAATGTTTTAGCCAATCTTGAGACGAACGGAGTCGCTAGCGAAGGAGACATAGGAAGGCGGTTCGAAAGCATTTGGCTAGTTATGCATGTGTATAGGATTGAGGTTATTTTGTAGTCACGATCATGTAATAATAAACTTATGTGTACTTTTGGATTTTCGAATAAAAGTATGGGTTGGTTTTACTATTGTTTTGAAAAGTGGCATGTTTGTGCAAAAATTATAAATCGGGTATTTTCATAATTAGCTAGAAGTTTCGGGTCGTCACAGGTGGTATCAGAGCACGGTTTTTTGGGACGTTAGGAATTTTGATTATGAATTGTCTAATGTTTGAACTTGTTGTGTAGCAGATGGCCTATCCCGCAGAATCCTCTAACCGTAGGTCGCGCTATCCGTGTGGGGCTGCCCGAGGTGTCCTCCGTCCGAGTGCGCCCGCCCCAAGTTGATGAACTTTTAGTAGACTAAGGTTGCTGGAAGAAAACTATGAAAAGCTTCAAGAGGATCTTTACCACACCCGCCTTAGTTTGGAGGGAGCCCAAAATCACATCTACCAAACACATCAGCATTACCAAAGTGTGCTCGAGCTTTTGTATAGCATGAGTAGGAAACTTGTTGGAGTCATTGAAGAGAATTTAATTCCTAAGCCACCCCCGGAGTTAGTGGTTATAAACTCCGGAGAGGGTACTAGCCATGCTCCCTATGAGATTGAGTAAATTAAGTGTCTTGAGAGCACCGTAGTGGTTGTCTAGTGTAATCGATGCTCATGTAAAGTTTGATAGGATATATGTTTTGCGTTTGCCGTGTATGTTTTTTGCAATTGCCGTATGAGTAACTTCTATGTAGATAGGTTGTGTAAGTCTTATGTAAATAGAAATAATGGGTTTTGTTTATATTACTAACACTGAATTTTATGATGTAGATGTCGAATAGACGAACACGCGGTAATAACGGGAATCCGGAGGGTCAACTTACGGCTATCGTTGAGAGAATCACTACGATTCTTGAAAATCAGCATAATAATAATCACAATCACATAGAAACAACTAACGATGCCATTGCTAACTTCTTAAGTTAGGACCCCCGAGTTTCAAAGGAGAACCGGACGACGTCAAAGCCACTAATTGGCTAGAAGCTATCGAGAAAATTTTTGAAGTTATAGACTGCGGAGAAGAACGGAAGGTCACTTGGCTACATTCCGGTTGGAAGAAGACGCACGGCATTGGTGGAAAAGGGTCAGTGGAAAGTGGGAAGAAGCGAGGACTCCACATACATGGAACAATTTCGTTCGCGAATTCAATACACAGTATGTTCCTCGGGTTATACAAGAAAAACGAGAAAGAGAATTTTTAAACTTAGAACAACGAGAGTTAATGTGGCCCGATATGAGGCAATGTTTACCCGTTAGCCAGGTTTGCCCCTTATTTTGTTGAAAGTGAAGAAAGAAAAAATATGGAAATTCACTAGTGGTTTAAGGATGGAGATACAGACAAGATGGCACCGGTACAGGTGCAAACGTATATGGCGGCAGTGGAAACCGCCCTGAAAGTAGAGAGCACTATGGAGCAGTTAAAGGTTAACGTGGCCACTTCGTGAGACCGTCTCCTTTAGGGAGCCAAGCCGGGAGAAATTTCGGAGGAAGTAATAAGGTTGCTAAGACTAATATTTCAGGACCCCGGATGAATACTAACACTTCCCTACCCCAACGGAACCTTTCGTGTACCTACTGTGAAAACCAAATCACACTGAGAGTCAGTGTTGGGTTAAGGCATGGAAATGTACCCGGTGCGGAAGTAGTGAGCATTTCATCAGGGACTTGTCCGCAAATGGGACCTTCACGGGAACGAGTTGCCAAGGAGAACGGAAAGCGTGGGGAAAAACCACGAGTGCAAGGCAAGGTGTTTGCCATTAATCAAGAAAGGACGTCAGAACCAACAGTGGTGGAAGGTACGCTTCCGATTTGCCAACACTTGGCTAAAGTTTTGATAGATCCTGGTTCAACGCATTCTTATATATCGCGTAATTTTGTTTCTAGTTTATGCTTGAACCTGAAGTTTTGCCATATGAATTAGAAGTAAGCACACCTATGGGAATCTCATGGAGAACCGACCTATTATATAAGAACTGTGAGCTAGTAATTGGTGGAAAACCCATGAGGGCTGACTTGGTTTTATTCCCTATAAACGAATTCGATGTGATATTAGGAATGGACTGGCTAGCATCTCACTATGCCCAAATAGATTGTCACAATAAGATAGTGCAATTATGTATACCGGGCCAACCCTTAGTTGAAATAAGAGGAAACAAATTTTCCCCTTCCATACCAATTATTTCGGCCATGAAAGCTCATCGACTACTTCGAAAAGGAAATGATGCATTTTTAGCATATGTATTAAATAAACAAGAAGATAAAAAGAAAATTGAGGATGTTCCGGTGGTAAACGAATTTGTAGATGTGTTTCCCAATGATCTACCCGGACTACCTCCACATAGGGAAATTGAATTTACCATTGACCTAGTACCAGGAACAGCCCCGATTTCCAAAACCCCGTATAGAATGGCCCCTGCTGAATTAAAGGAACTTAAGACTCAATTACAAGAATTACTTGATCAGGGATTTATTCGGCCTAGTTCTTCACCATGGGGAGCCCCAGTTTTATTTGTCAAAAAGAAGGACGGTACCTTACGACTTTGCATTGACTATCGGTCTCTAAACCAAGTTACTGTTAAAAATAAATATCCACTACCGAACATCGAAGAGTTATTTGACCAACTACAAGGAGCTTCCGTGTACTCTAAGTTGGACTTGAAATCAGGATATTACCAAGTCCGAATCCAAGAAAAAGACATAGCCAAAACAGCTCTTAATAGTCGCTACGGACATTATGAATTTATAGTAATGCCTTTTGGACTAACCAATGCACCTGCTATATTCATGGACTTGATGAATCGAGTATTCCAGCCTTACTTGGATCAGTTCGTTGTGATTTTTATAGATGATATCTTGGTATACTCAAAGACCAAAACGGAGCATGAGAAACATTTGCGCATAGTTTTGCAAACTCTAAGGGACCAAAACTTTATGCAAAATTTAGCAAGTGTGAATTTTGGTTAGAAAAGGTATCCTTTCTCGGTCATATCATATCCAAAGAGGGAATCTCAGTAGATCCGGAAAAGGTAAAAGCCGTTGTGGAGTGGAAACAACCTTCTACCGTCACTGAAGTTCGAAGCTTTCTAGGTCTTGCGGGGTACTATCGAAGATTTATTGAAGGGTTTCAAAAATTGCTCGACCACTAACTAGGTTAACCCAAGCTAAGGTCAAATTTGTTTGGGACCAACACTGTGAGACTAGTTTTCAGAAATTGAAGAATTGCTTAGTCGCCGCTCCTGTGTTAATATTACCTAATGGGAACGATGGATTTCAAGTATACACCGATGCCTCTAAAGAAGGATTAGGTTGTGTACTAGTGCAAGATGGCAAGGTAGTAGCCTACGCTTCACGAAAATTAAAACCGTATGAGGAAAACTACCCTACTCATGACCTCGAATTAGCTGCTATTGTGTTTGCACTCAAGAAATGGAGGCATTATTTGTATGGGACAGCTTTTGAGGTGTTCACAGACCATAAGAGCCTAAAATACTTATTTTCACAAAAGGAATTAAACATGAGACAAAGGAGATGGATGGAGATGATTATCGACTATAACTTTAATATTCAATACCATCCGGGAAAAGTTAACAAAGTTGCCGATGCATTAAGTAGAAAGGCCACCATCTCTTGTTTGGCACTTAAGGAATGGAAGTTGTTAAATGATATTTCTGAGTGGAATCCTAAGGAAAAAGAGTTAGGAATTTTATTTTCCACCGTTCAAAGCGCAACCTGCGTTATTAAGAAAAATCAAGGAAGCTCAAGAAAAAGACGCAAAACTTAAAAAGATCATGGAAGAAGTTGGTAATGGCAAAAGGGCCGAGTTTGCCATGTCCAATGACGGGATCCTCAGATTTCACAATAGGCTATGTATCCCCGAGGATAACAATCTCAAAAGGGAAATATTGGAAGACAGTCACAAATCAAGATACACAATCCACCCGGGAATCAATAAGATGTACAAAGACATTAGAAAACAGTATTGGTGGACTAGCATGAAAAGAGAAGTGGCGGAATTTGTATCCAAATGCTTGACATGTCAACAGATAAAAGCCGATCACCAGAAGCCCTTGGTCTCTTGCAACCATTACCTGTTCCCGAATGGAAGTGGGAACACATTACCATGGATTTTGTTATGGGTCTACCCCGCACCTCCAAGGGTCATGATGCGATTTGGGTTGTAGTGGATCGACTTACAAAAAGTGCCCATTTTATTGCCTTTTCAAAGACTTGTTCCTTGGATAGAATGGCTGAAATTTATAAACAGGAAATAGTCCGATTACATGGTATCCCCGTCAGCATTGTTTCAGACAGAGATCCACGATTCGTGTCTAAGTTTTGGCAAGGGTTGCAAAGCGCGCTAGATACTAAGTTGAACTTTAGCACGGCTTTTCACCCACAAACCGATGGACAATCTGAAAGAATCATCCAAATCTTAGAAGACATGCTTAGATCCTGTACCATCGATTTTGGAGGAGGTTGGGATCGTCATCTCGCATTAGCCGAATTCGCATACAATAATAGTTATCAATCCACCATCGGTATGGCTCCATTTGAGGCCCTTTATGGACGAAAGTGTCGATCACCAATTGTTGGGATGAGGTTGGTGAGAGGAAATTGCTAGGCCCTGAATTGGTACAAGAAACTACGGAAGCTATAGAAACAATTCAAAAACGAATGGCCGCCGCTCAAAGTCGTCAGAAAAGCTACTCGGATAAGAGACGAAAGGATTTGGAATTTGAAGTAGGAAACTCGGTATTCTTAAAAGTATCACCACGAAAAGGAATTTTTCGGTTTGGGAAGAAAGGAAAACTAAAACCTCGATACGTTGGACCTTTTGAAATTCTAGAAAAAGTAGGAAAAGTAGCATATAAATTGGCGTTACCCTCAAGTCTATCTGATGTTCATGACGTATTTCATGTGTCGATGCTTAAGAAATATCATCCGGATCCCTCTCATGTTGTGAATCATGATTCCCTCGAAATTGATAAAGACTTGACATATGTAGAGGAACCCGTTCGCATCCTTGAAGTAAGAGAACGAACCTTGAGAAACCGCTCCATTCCCATAGTCAGAGTCTTGTGGAAGTATCATAACCTCGAGGAAACTACGTGGGAAAAATTAGAAGATATGATGAGCAACTATCCACATCTCTTTGACTAATCGGGCCGAATTTCGGGGACGAAATTCCTTTAAGGAGGGGAGGATGTAAGGACCCGTATTCTCACTCCCATTATGTATAGATATAAGTATATGTGTTTATTTTATATTTATAGGTATACGTTTTCATAATGTTAATACCTTGTATTGCATATTCGTTTTTTCGAAACATGTATAAGTTAGGATTATTTCTTGTCCTAGTTAAGCATCATATAAACTATATAATTCATAAAAATATATGTATACACACATAAATATATATATATATATGTATGTTTGGTTTTGTGTAATAAGATTTAGAAGATGTTTGGAAAAACCGTAAAGAAAGCCTAAAATTGCATTTTCTACCCCTAAATGATATTTTCTTCCATAAATATGTAAAATAAGTAAATAACTTATAAATTTTCAGATTTTAACTAAGGGTGGACGTTTTTTAAGGTATAAGAAACATAAAAATGTTTTATACTTGGTAGAAAATCATTCTCAAGTCTTCATCCTTCAAGTAATGATGATTATGTACAAGTATGCATACACTTGTATAATTCTTTCTAGATATTGTTATACATGTATGGACCAAATTAGCCTAGACTAACACTTAACCTAATTAGACTAACACTTAACCTAATTAGGCTTGTTAGTTGGACACTTAGTTGGAAAGAAAGAAATGATGAAGATTAAGACACAATAGTATTTTAATGCTATTTGTTACATTACTAATTATAAGAAGGATTAGGCATTAAGCATAAGAAACCACAAAAATCACCACACACCCCCTAAAAAACGTGCACTCTGCCCCTTATAGTCTCTTGCCTTCATCTCTTGTTAATTTCATCACAAATTTCAGCACTTTCATCCTTACACTTCCATACATCCTTTAAACTACAAGAACCTCTACTACTAGAAGGTAGAAACCTTGCCTATGGCATGAGTTAGCTTAGGTTTTTATGAAAGTATTAGCTTCATATCTTCCCCATTAGACCTTAAGAGGTAACCACAAGTTGGTTTCCATCTTGGGTCTTAGGGAATACAAGAAAATTTGGGTATATGCTTATAGTGACATTATGTGCATCTTGCCCTTGAATGTCTTGAAACCATGCTGAAATTTTGCTTGCAATAGGTCCAAATGATGCTTAAGTTATGTATTATGATGTTTGATACTTTTTATTACTTCAATCATGTGTTAGAAGCTGAAATTTCGTGTTTGTCAAGATGAAATTTTAGTTCAACACTTGCTGGAAACACTATTCACAGTGCTGAAAATTTTTGTTACAAGGCTGAAAACTCTTATTTTTGCACAACTGAAAAATCCGATTTTTTCAAACTCAAAACCTGTTTTATATGTTGTAATTCCAGTGTATAATAAGCTGGAAAAACAGTTTTTCAAATCTGTAAAGTTCGGCTTCGGGGCCTGGAAATTCCAGCAGCCGCGCAATTAAGCGTTTTGCGTCGCAGTCTGAAAATTCCAAGTCTCGTAAGCTGAAAACTCGAAATTTTATCAACCAAAACTTTATTTTACAATATTAGAAACATATTTGTGAAATCCCAGCAGGTTTTAGGCTAGAAATTCCATACTTGCAAACTGAAATTTTCTGCTCGTCGCAAATATTTGTAGACTGCGAATTTTCAGTTCATAAAGGTTGAAATATGTGTTCATTTATGTAAGATCAGTGTGAAAGCATACTGAAATTTTGTAAAACTATGTGTTATACATGAATTTTATGTGTACATGTTGGGCCCCAATGTGAATAGGGGTGGATGTGGTCGAGTTCGGCCGGGCGGCGTCGGGCTTGCCGGTCTTAAATTAGTTCTCGACCCTCCATCGTTGCCTAATCCCTCCTTGCATGGACGGAGTGTCTATGTACTGAAGTGGGTCGTAGGAAAAATCGGCATATGCCCGGGATATGACCACCGGAGTGATTGGTAGGGAATTGGAGTGTTTGGTTGGAAAAATCGGCACGAAGTGATAAGGTAGCCACCCGTCGAGGTGGAAGAAATCAAATGTGAAATTATGTGATTTATGTTCATAAATTTCTGTGATATGGTGCACAAACCTCACACGATCACCTTATGTTATATGCAAAGTTTCTACTCAACGTGTTGTTGACGTGTTTCATGTAATGTTTTAGCCAATCTTGAGACGAACGGAGTCGCTAGCGAAGGAGACATAGGAAGGCGGTTCGAAGCATTTGGCTAGTTATGCATGTTATAGGATTGAGGTTATTTTGTAGTCACGATCATGTAATAATAAACTTATGTGTACTTTTGGATTTTCGAATAAAAGTATGGGTTGGTTTTACTATTGTTTTGAAAAGTGGCATGTTTGTGCAAAAATTATAAATCGGGTATTTTCATAATTAGCTAGAAGTTTCGGGTCGTCACAATATATATGTTCATATAGTATATAGAATATATATATTTATATAATATCAATACTATCTTTTAACTATTATTATTTATACTATCTTTTAATTATGTATAGAATATACTTATGGGTATACATATGTCTATATAGTATATATTTTTTCGTATAGGATATAGAAAATATATTTATATAATATCAATACTATCTTTTAACTATTATTAATTATATTATCTTTTAATTATGTGTATAATATACTTATAGGTATGCATATATCTATATAGTATATAGAATATATATGTTTATATAATATCAATACTATCTTTTAACTATTATTATTTATACTATCTTTTAATTATGTATAGAATATACTTATAGGTATACATATGTCTATATAGTATATATTTTTTCATATAGGATATAGAAAATATATTTATATAATATCAATACTATCTTTTAACTATTATTAATTATATTAGCTTTTAATTATGTATATAATATACTTGTAGGTATACATATGTCTATATAGTATATAGAATATATATGTTTATATAATATCAATACTATCTTTAACTATTATTATTTATACTATCTTTTAATTATGTATAGAATATATTTATAGGTATACATATGTCTATATAGTATATATTTTTTCATATAGGATATAAAAAATATATTTATATAATATCAATACTATCTTTTAACTATTATTATTTATACTATCTTTTAATTATGTATATAATATACTTATAGGTATACATATGTCTATATGGTATATATATATCTATATAGTATATAGAATATATATGTTTATATAGTATCAAACTATATTTTAACTGTTATTATTTATACTAGATTTTAGCATATATAATACACGTGTTTATATAGTATAAATACTATATTTTAATTATTTATAATACATTTATTTTGTTTTTTAAAATTGAAAGAAAGAATGTTAAAATAAGAATAATCAAATACATATATAATAAATATAAAACAAGACAAAATAAAACACAACTTCCAGCAATAGCCTGGTGGTGTAGGGTTGGTCATCCAACCTTGAGGTCACGAGTTCGAATTCCATCAATTACAAATATTTACATATTTTGGGAGTTACTATTCCAGTGACGGCGGTCTGGTGGGGCGACGGCGGGGCGGGCTGCGGCGGCAGTCCGGGGTGGGGGCGCCGGTCCGGGCGGGTGGCGGTCCGGCGGGCGGAGGCGGTGGGCCGGTGGCGGCTGTCCTGGCGGAGGAGGCCCGGCGGGCAGCCATAGCGGCGGTCCGGCGGCGGGGTGGACCGGCGAAATTCCGGTGAAAATTTCGGCCGGAATTCCGCCGATCCGTCTTTCCGGCGGAATAGTCCGGCGGAAATTTCCGCCGGCCGGACTGCTTTCGGCGGAAATTTCCGCCGGACTGTTCCGCCGGAAATGTCTGCCGGACCGTCTTTCAGGCGGAAATTTCCGCCGGAATTCCGTCGGAAAGCGGAGGTCTGGGGCCATTTTTTCCGGCGGACACGATTCCGCCGGATTTCCGCGGGTTTTCCGCCGGATTTAGCGTTTTTCGACAAAAATTCCGTCGGATTTCCGCCGGAAATTTCTCCCGGTTTTGGCATTTTTTCCTGTAGTGTAAGTTCTACATTAAATTATGGGCAAGTAGAACCTTAGGGGTAGTGATTGCCTACTTCGACTCAATCGTCTTTCAAATAGAAGTTTTAGGCGTGGAACAATATTTTCACTTTGATTCACCAAGACATCAATTCGTGTGTTCTTGCACACTGGTACGCCCACACTCCAACACGAAACTCACTTCAAATTTACTATTTTCCCATCGAATTCAGTGACTTCGAACCCTAGGTAACCACGTCGGCGTAAGTGCTAAAAATTTATGCAAACAAGTATGCATAATAAGTTATTGGCTAATGAGATTAATAAATTATTAAGTACCTATTTTGATTAAGTTCAATTTAGTTGGAATTATTGAACTATAGAGTTGAGAAAATTTACACTTCTAAACTCAATATATATATTTTACTCATATAATAATAATAATAATAATATCCACCTCATATCTCAATATGTTATCACCAATCCTAGTCTAATTATAGATACAACCTAAAATAATATTTTTTGTCAATTTTTTATGATATTAATATGGGATTTGAAAATCCTTAGTATTCTCTCTCTCTCTCATTAGCAATGATGAGTGAATAGGAGCTCAACATCTAAAACACTCAAGCCCCGTAGTAAAAAGCCTAGTCACTGGATCACTGTAAGATCTAATAGCTCACAGGTTCTCGTGCCAAAAAGCCCAATAGGCTTAGGGACGTCGGTGCTCCCATGACTCTAGAGCAGTTATGAAATGACCCCATTGATCCTTAACCTACTCCTATACAGAAGCCTCCCGTTGATGGGGCATTGTTAAACTCATGTGAGAGGATAATTAATGTCCTTTGAGGGTTTAGCTAATAGAGTCATCAAGTTCTACATACTCTTTGGAAGCTGATGAAAAGATACATTAGGGAAGCTCTAATTTAATTCATACAATGTAATATGTTGAAAATTTATTTTAATTATTTACTAATTGCGACAATTTATAGAAAGTATCTTAATGCACTACAACATAAATATAATTTTGTGAAATTGTGACATGTCAATATAAGCTATTGGACAGTCAATTGAATAATGAAATCACCTATTCCACTTTTTTATTCTATTTATGTATTATACTAACTTGGATGCGTGACATATACCTATGTGTAGTCTACTTTGCGGATTCATGTATGACGCGGACGAGATTTAACTACAGTAAGTCCATTAGATGTTCAAGTTTAGTTGTGAGAAAGTATACAAAAATTGATAAGAATTAAACATTAGCCGTACGAGACATGTTATCTGAAAAGTTAAATAAAACTAAAATAAAAATATTAATTTAAAAGAAAAATTACAAATTATTAAATTTGGTAGGAGAATCCAAATGAAAAAGAGTGCTAGGGCCTGATTTCACGCACACATATTGTTTTTAAGGAATTAAAAAATATAAGTTTGTATAAAAATTTATTGAAAGTGGTGGAATCCCCTTATATTCAATTGCTTTGGAAAATCTTGACTTTTTTAAACTCCTTAGATTAAAATATCCCTTTTGTTGCACTAATTTAGTTTAGTTTATTTTGAAATGTATTAAAAATTTTAGATTCATTATAGATAATTGAGTTATTATGAAATAACCTACTTGGGAGACACTAATTTTTCAATTCATAATATATTTTATAAACTATCAATTGACATAATTGTAAATTTTCAAGAGCCCTTTTCCAATAATCTTAGTTAAAAATGATTGCAACTAGCATCAATTCATATTTTAACAAATATATATATATATATATATATATATATATATATATCAAATTATAACTTCCCTTTTCGAGACATCATCATAGTTAACCTTCATGGTTCATGTCTTACAAAAACCAAAACTGCACCTAACCAATGGGTGTAGTAATTTTTAAGTACAAATGTCTTCGCTTATAATTTTCATATTGGTATGATATCTCCGTTAATTATTTTTTGGTTTAGGTTTAGGATGTGGCACTTAATCAAAAACCTCGCCTAATAACCTAAATTCTATGAAGTCAGTTCAAGCATTAATCTTTTTATTATGTTATTATGTCTATATATATCTAGTTCAAATTCCTAACCTAATAGATTAACCGAATAGTCTTAAGTCTGATAGGATAAGTCAAATAATCCTCAATCTAACATGATTAGTCCAATATTCCTAAGCCTAACAGGATAGCCTAATAATCTGAAGTCCAAAAATGATAATAATATAAGGGGAAAATTCACTACTAAAAAAATTGTTTTTAGTGACCGAATTTTGTGACCGAACACATTCAGTCACAAAAAATGGAGAGTTGTGACCGCTTTTGTGACCGATTTCAGAAAAGAATGAAAATATTTTTGTGACTAACAAATCTGTCACTAAAATGCAAATATCGGTCACAAAAAAAAAATTTATAATTTACTAATATTTAAATTACTGTAGATTTTAAAAAAAATTATCAAAAAGAAAATTAATTAATGTTATAACAGATTTGTGACCGATTTTTCGGTCACAATTTCCAAGCTCTTTGAGGCAAAATTGTGACCGAAAAATCGGTCACAAAATACTAGCATCTTGAGAAGAAATTGTGACCGATTTTTCAGTCACAATTTGCTAGCTCTTTGAGGCAAAATTGTGACCGATTTTTCGGTCACAATTCCAAGCTCTTTGAGGCAAAATTGTGACCGAAAAATCGGTCACAAAATACTAGCATCTTGGGAAGAAATTGTGACCGATTTTTCGGTCACAATTTCCAAGCTCTTTGAGGCAAAATTGTGACCGAAAAATCGGTCACAAAATACTACCATCTTGGGAAGAAATTGCGACCGATTTTTCGGTCACAATTTACAAGCTCTTTGAGGCAAAATTGTGACCGATTTTTCGGTCACAATTCCAAGCTCTTTGAGGCAAAATTGTGACCGAAAAATCGGTCACAAAATACTAGCATCTTGGGAAGAAATTGTGACCGATTTTTCGGTCACAATTTACTAGCTCTTTGAGGCAAAATTGTGACCGATTTTTCGGTCACAATTTCCAAGCTCTTTGAGGCAAAATTGTGACCGAAAAATCGGTCACAAAATACTAGCATCTTGAGAAGAAATTGTGACCGATTTTTCAGTCACAATTTGCTAGCTCTTTGAGGCAAATTTGTGACCGATTTTTCGGTCACAATTCCAAGCTCTTTGAGGCAAAAATGTGACCGATTTTTCGGTCACAATTTCCAAGCTCTTTGAGGCAAAATTGTGACCGAAAAATCGGTCACAAAATACTAGCATCTTGGGAAGAAATTGTGACCGATTTTTCGGTCACAATTTACTAGCTCTTTGAGGTAAAATTGTGACCGATTTTTCGGTCACAATTTACTAGGTCTTTGAACCAAAATTGTGACCGATTTTTCGGTCACAATTCCAAGCTCTTTGAGGCAAAAATGTGACCGAAAAATCGGTCACAAAATACTAGCATCTTGGGAAGAAATTGTGACCGATTATTCGGTCACAATTTACTAGCTCTTTGAGGCAAAATTGTGACCGATTTTTCAGTCACAATTTCCAAGCTCTTTGAGGCAAAATTGTGACCGATTTTTCGTCACAATTTCCAAACTCTTTGGGGCAAAATTGTGACCGAAAAATCGGTCACAAAATACTAGCATCTTGGGAAGAATTTGTGACCGATTTTTCGGTCACAATTTACTAGCTCTTTGAGGCAAAATTGTGACCGATTTTTCGGTCACAATTTCCAAGCTCTTTGAGGAAAAATTTAGATAAATTGTACAATTAAATAGTGTAATTGATATGTTTAACTGGAAGGCATTGAATTGAGTAATTAATCTAAGCAAATTGTGGAATTTGAGTAATTATAACAATTGAATTACAAGCAATGAATATCTAAACAATGAAGTTGAGGGGAATTTTGTAATTAGTTCAATTGAATTGGAGAAATTAAATAAATTGGTCAACTGAATTGAGTAATTGATTTGTTTGACTGATAGGAATTAAGTAATTACGATAATTAAATTGTGGAATTTGAGTATTTGGACCAACTGAGTTAGGAGCAATGTGACTAATCAATCCAATGAAATTGGGGGAAATTTCATTATTGGCACAATTGATTTGGAGATATTGAATAATAATTTGTCCAATTAAATTGAGAAGATTGAGTAATTAATATATTTGAATAAAGGGAATTGAGTAATTAATCTAATTGAGTAGGGAGAATTGAATAATTAGTTCAATTGTATTGTTGAAACTAAATAATTAATCCAATTTATTTGAAGAATTGAGTAATTAATCCCACTAATAAAGAGAGATAACCAAATAATTAGTCAAATTGAATTAAGGAAATTGAATAATTAACATAATTAAGTAAATAATAATCTGAAAATTTAACAAGTATTTTACATATATACATATAGAAAATATAAAAAATTAACTTGACAAAAATAATATTAAATATTTTAAATTAATAGTATTTAAAATATTTGAATAAATCATGTATTATTTGTTGAGATTATTGATACAAATTTTCAATTTTTTAATTTAAGATTTCGTTTTGCATTAAGTAAAATGCAATCTATATATATATATATATGTATGTATGTATGTATGTATTGTATATGATAGAAAAACTGCTACAAAAGTTATTGGATTACTTTTGTTCAAATTTTACTAGTGAAACTTTTATTAATTAATTATATCAATACATTCTAATTAAATTGCTACAAAAGTTATTGGATCACTTTTGTTCAAATTTTACTAGTGAAACTTTTATTAATTAATTATATCAATACATTCTAATTAAATTGCTACAAAAGTTATTGTATATTAATTAATTATATCAATACATTCTAATTAAGAACAAATTATTACATTAATCATTATTAATTTTCAAATACAGATAAACATTAATTTAAGCAAATTGATTGAATTGGAAAAATGAGTAATTGTTTAATTAAATTAAGAAATCGAATAATTAGTCGAACCTAGATGTGGAATTGAGTTTGGTTTCAGTTGAAAATTCAAAAACTTTCCACAAAACACAAAATTCAAAAAAGATGTTTCTCTAAATATCTTCCCTCAAACCAAAAATATGAAAATATTTCTCCAAAGTTTGGTTTCGTGATAATTCACAAATAAGAATTTATGCAGAAATAAAATAAAATTTTTGATAAAGTCAAGATAAATATTGTAGAATTAGTAAAACTACTAAATTTACAAAAATTGACAAAATTTTAATGAAATTTATTTAGATAATTTAAAATTTGAATATCGCACAAATAATTTAAATATAAGAAAAATCAATTCATTGATTAATATTTTGTGATCGAAATTTCGGTCACAAAATGAAATAAAAAGTGACCGAAATTTCGGTCACAAAATGAAATAAATTTAAATTGATTGATTAAAATTTTGTGACCAAAATTTCAGTCACAAAATGAAAGGTATAGTGACCGAAATTTCGGTCACTATTTATTTCATTGTGTGACCGAAATTTCGATCATAAATTCGGTCACAAAATAGTCGGTCACAGCTTCAGTCACAAAAAAACTGTGACCAAGGTTTTCGTGACCGATTTATTCGGTCACAAAACTATTTTTGTGACCGATTTGAGCCAAAATCGGTCACAAAAAATAATTTTTCTAGTAGTGATTACACTGAGCACCCCTGTGGTTAGGCGATTTTATGAAAAACACCCTACTTTTTTTAAAATTACTAAAAACCCCCTGAGGTTATAAAAAATTTACGAGGACTAGGTGGAGTACAGTGAACTACCGAAAATACCCTTTTTGTGGCGAGAATGTTACGTTGGCAATTTTAAATTGACATGTATGCCCTTGGGGGGGGGGTTTGAAATTTACTAATACCACAGGGAATTTTTTGTAAGATTTTGAGCATTTGTTCATACTAGCCATTGGCATGCATGCATGCATGAGAAGTTGCGTGATCTTTTTTATGCTAATTCTGTATATTATGATACAAAAAATGTAAAAACGAAGAAACATTACATACTAAGTGATAACCCAAAAATTCATATCACAAAATATACAAATTGTTCATCTTTCATGTTTCATTACAAATTGTTCACAAAATACCTGTGCATGACCTGATAACACCAATGCACAATTGTTCACAAAATACCTATGCAAACTGATAACACCAATGCACAATTGTTCACAAAAATACATGTGCAAATTGTCCAAAACCTATCTAGAAAACCATATACACAAGTGCGCCATTGTTTATAACACATATACAAAAGTTCCAAAATAATGCAAAAGCTATCCAAAAAAACATTTCAAAGCTGTTCGGTGGGGGGAGGGGCTGAAGTTGTTGGCCTATCATGAAATTTTTTGGATCGTATCTCTCGTTGTTTGCGTGTTGGATGTCACTAATATTGGTCGTGAGGCAGTCCTATCCGTGCGCTTATCTAACCCCAACAGTTTGTTATTTGCCACCCAAGCTGCCCTACGACTACTTTTTCTAACATCCATACCCCATTTAGGATGATATAATTTTTTATCCTTGGCCACTGTTTACAAATTGATAGAAATGAAACAATATAAGTGTCATAGGATATGTAAATACTAATATAAATAAAAAAAAATGAAGTTGTACCATTGGAAGTGGTTGGTACTTGTGAATAGGCAGTCTTCACACTTCTTTGTGAAGATGTGCCAGCCTCATTCTGAAAAAAAAAAGGGGGAACTACAACATGACTAACAAAAAAAAAATAGATTATATTTGTAATAGGATTCATGACTATAAAAAACTAAAACCACCAACAGTCCATACCTCCATTGACTGTGGCATGCGTACATTATTTCCTCCATGGGATCCTTGGCCAACATTTGAAGTTGTTTTCTTCCGCATTGAAGTTTCAGCTCTTGCTTGTGAACCTTGGCTAAGCCTCCTTGAAGTTTCACCCTGTCCACAAAATATGTCAATGTAGTTAATGAACATAGTAATAGATCTAACTAAAGAAGCTAAAATAGATGCAATTTTGTACCTCATTTGTGGGTTGCATGTGGCATGTCCTAACATTGTGTCCATACCCATTACATCTTTTACATCTTACGACTGCAGACCTTTTAGTTGCTGCTGGTTCTCCTGGTTCTCTCCTTCTTGATTTTTTAGGTCTGTCTGGCATTCTTTTCCTCAATGGAGGATGAAGGACCTTGGGGTGAACATCCAAGTCTTTTGGCCACAAACTTGGATCAGCGATAGGATGAATCAGCCTATCATATGCCTTCATATACCTTTCTTTTGTCCAAGTAGGATGCACAAAATCCTCTAGATTTTGTCTCCTATGGTGTATAGCAGGTATTGTATGTTTACAAGGTATACCTGTAAGTGTCCATACACCACAAGTACATGATCTCACATGTACATCAACAAAATGAGGGACACCCTCATCCTTCACCTCATAAATAGCCCTCCCAGAAACCAACAACTTACATCTCCTACTTGCATCTCTAAGAGCATTCAAAGTGTTCATTGCATGTGGAGTTAAAGTGTTGTGCCATTTTCTACCCTACGTTGTTCTTCTTTGAATTAAATCCATCATGTTGGCCCTTATCCCATCTAACAAAGTTAGAATGGGTTTAGCCCTCAAATCTCCTACCCAATTGTTAAAAGACTCAGAAATATTATTTGTGACATGATCATTTTTAATGTGTGTACCATATGCATGCCTAGACCATTGCTCACAAGGAATGTTTAAAAGCCAATAATATGCCCCAGGTTGTAACTGTCAAATTTTTTCCATTGCAAAATTAAAATCCCTAGGATTGTATGCTTTGGATACATCCCAAAAATATTTTTTCAATGCATGACATGAAAACGACAACCTCAAATTAGCCAAAACATGTCTAGCACATCGCCTATGAAAAGCATGAGGCACAACTTCATTGATAGCCTCCACAAGTCCCTTAAAAACAACAAATAAAAATGGATTAGTAACAATTTTAGTCAGAAAATAAACCAAAAAAGAAGTTAAGTGAGCAGATTTTTTTACCTTTTGCCTATCACTCATAAAGGTCCATGGTGTATCACTCCCAAAACCCCAAGCATAGTAGACAGATTTTCAAAGAAAAAAAGCCAACTCTCTTTGCATTCAGATTCTACAACTGAAAATGCAACTGGAAACAGCCCGTTGTTTGCATTGATACTTACAGCACACAACAATACTCCCCCAAATGGTCCCTTAAGGTGACAACCATCAAAACCTAAAAAGGAACTGCACCCCTCCAAAAAACCATCCCTCAAAGCATTTAGGCCTAAGAAAAATCTCTTAAAAGTAGGATACACTTGAATACTAGGACCCTCATCCTCATTCTCACCCATATCACACTGTAAAGTGACAGGACTACCCTCATTAGTTAATGTCAGGATTTTGCATAATATGGCAACATGCCATATGACTCAGAATGACTCCCTTCTACATCATCAAACGCAATTTTCCTAGCCCTATAAACTTGCATGTATTTGGGATCAACACCATATTGTTTAAGTTCATC
The DNA here is from genome assembly GCA_026212405.1 of Petrea volubilis. Lineage (NCBI taxonomy): Eukaryota > Viridiplantae > Streptophyta > Magnoliopsida > Lamiales > Verbenaceae > Petrea > Petrea volubilis. Next base: position 9,438,484 of record CM047878.1, read on the forward strand.
TCTAATCCCATCAGCTTTCATGTTAGGATTTTCTCTTAACTTATTCACTATCTTAGATGCCATCCACTTTGCACTTGCCTCATTAGTGTTATCTTTTCTAATACATGCGTGTTTACCATTATATGTTTTGATTTTGAATCCCACTCCATCTCTCATTATAGAAGCATGTATTCTCCACGGACACCCATTACCTTGACACTCACATGTGACTCTAACCTTTTCATTTTTTTCCTCACTAGAGTAATGACCTCTTGGATAGCATAATCAACAAGTTTCTCTTTAAACTCATAAACATCCCTAAACACTTGACCCACCTCAAAGTTTATATGTTTCAACCCACCTACTTCAATGTTCTCACATTGTTTACCTTCTAGCTCACCTTTTAGAGGATCATCAGGAAACTCATCATCTGATGAGTTAAAAGACTCACAATGCTCGTCACTTTGATAGTTTGACAATCCATGTGAGTCACTATCTTCTCCACCCTCATTGTTGCCCCCATCCTCATTCTCTTCCCCAGCCTCACTATCTTCTCCACCCTCACTATCTCCTCCACCCTCACTGTCTCCCCCACCCATATTATCTTTCCAACCCTCATTCTCTTCCCAACAAACATCACCATCAACATCCATTTCCTACAACAAACACAGAAACAAAAAAACAACATATTTAACATCCATCACCATCCATTAATGCACACACGCACACACACTGATAAAAAAAAAAACGCACCTACACACGCACACATTTTCAAAGCATAAATCAATGCACACACACGCACAATTAATGCACACACATTGAAAATCAACGCAAACCCTAGTTTAGATTTTAGGGGTTTCACACATTCACTCAATACCAAAAAATAATCAACAAATACATACAAAAAAGACAACGTAAGAACATAATATTCAAGTTTTTACCATTGAAAAAAAAATTTGACACCAAGACCCTTTCCTAAATCGAGAACAAACACTTGGTGGAAAAGAAATGGGGGTCAAAATCATGAAATACTTCAACATTCCTCACAAAAGTTGAATTTTTTTTAAAAAATCGGATTTTTGAAGATGAATGCGTATCTTTACTGCTGCAGTTGGCCCTTTAAAACCCCTACTTGAGCTTGTGGTCTACTGATCGTCCTTCGTCTTCAATGGCGCCGGCGAGAGAGACGATTTCACCGTCCAAAATCCCAGCAAATGGCGCGGCGACGGTGGGAAGTTTAGGGTTTTTCTCTCAACTGAAAATCGTCTTCTTTTGTTTTGTGTTTGTGTGTTGTGAACAATCAAAGCCAACATGGGCATTTTTGAGCGAAGGGTAAATTAGGATTTTCACAATATCTATTAATTCACTTTTGTTTTGTTGAAAAAAACAAGGGTACTAATGCCATTTCACTCAGTCCGTACCATTTTAGCAAAAGGATGCATAACTTCAGGGGGGTTTCAGTAATTTTCGCAAAAGTAGGGGGTTTTTCGTAATATCGCAAAACCACAAGGGTGGTCACTGTAATTCACCCTAATATAAGTCCACTAATCCGAGGCCTAATAGGATAGCCAATAACCCTAAACCCAATAATAATAATAATAATAATAATAATAATAGTGGTACTATAAATACGATAACAGGGTTCGGGTATTACATAACTGCTAGTCACCCTGATATCATGTTTACTATCTATTTATGTGCAAGATTTAAATCCACACCTAAAGAATCTCATTTTGCAGCCGTTAAGTGAATATTGTGATACCTTATAGGAGCTGTTGATTATGGTTTATGGTATCCTTATACTCATGATTTTTTATTCACTGGTTTTTCTAAATCCGATTATGCTGGATGAAGAATAGATTGAAAAAGTACTAGTGGAGGTTGTTAGCTACTGAGTAAAAGTTTGGTAACATGATCGTGTATAAAGCAAATCATTGTTGCTTTGTCCACAACTAAGGTCAAATATATAGCAATTGAAAGTTTTTGTACTCAGTTATTGTGGATGAAAAGAATTTTATGTGATTTTAGCATTACATTTCATGATATTCTATTTTTTTTTTTTGTTATAGTACTTATGCCATTTGCATTGCTAAAAAACCTATTCATCATTCAAGTACTAAGCATATAGAAATTAGGCACATTTAATTTATACCTGATCATGTTCAAAAAGATTATGTGTTCATTGAGTTTATTGATACTAAGCATCAACTCACACATATATTTTTACCATACAAATGAGTTAAGAAAGATTTGGCATATAGGAATTACTGATTTTCCAAATAGGTTTTGATTTTCAAATTTTTTTATAAAATTGCATATATTTTTTTGTAAAATTGTGATAGTAGTTGAATGCACAATGTTAACAGTTAAATGGCAGGGGGCGTTTAAGCGTATTACGGCACTAAAATCATAACAAGGGAAGAGATGCCGCTAGCATGAAAATTGGAGTTAGATTTATTATTTATTATTATTTATTTCTTATTTCCTGCCTAGAGATGAGATAGTAAAAAATGGATGAAATTCAATAATTAGATTTTCCCTTTTTAATTCTTTCGCAATATGCAAACCTTACCTAAAAGCCCATTTTTTTAGCCCTATTACATAATTACATATTACTTATGAGCCCAAATAATTACACTGCAGATCACATGATAATAATATGTCAATATATTATATATGTCTATAAATAGCTAACTCTTCAAACCAAACATCACACACAACACCTACAAAATCAACAAATTAACAATTCTTTGAAGCAAAATGTCAGACAGTTGGTTGGTGAAAATCATAGCTCTATTATCCCTCCTTTTCATCACGGGTACAAATGCATTATACTCAAAATCTCACGTGACGGTCACTGATGCGATCAACGGACCTATCACCATTCATTGTTATTCGAAAGACGATGATCTGGGCACACATCAGCTCAACTACCAGCAAAACTTTTCATGGAGTTTTCGTTACAGTTTGATCGGTTCTACTCGATTTTATTGCGAAATCACTACACAGTATGGTTCTGGAAAGTATGAGGTCTATAATGATGATTTACTTGTGAACCGTTGTGGGCTCAAGTGTCTCTGGCTAGTCCAAGCCAACGGTCCATGCTTACAGGAGCAGTATGGTCTTGCATGTCGGCCATGGCAGTAACATGCTTAGATATTACTTTCAAGTTTCATTTGGACAAAAGATTTCATATCAGTATTATTTAGGTGCTATTTATTAAGCAATAATATTATTTAAGTCTTTTTCATTAAAAATGAATATTATTTAAGTGTTGGAATAATAATTTTTTGTATATTTTGAGGTGAGAAAATTATTTTTAGGGGTTTAATTAGAGGGTCTTCATAAATGTGCCATACTTATCATTCATAATACTTCAATGCAATTTATTTTTTTTTATTGATATCATGAAAGTAATTTTATGAAAGGACGAATATTTGTGTGTGGGACAAATTTTGCATTGTCACTTAATTTAACTTCACCAATTTCTCTTTTTATGTCTATAGTGAATGCAAAAAAGTAGAAGCTTAGTATGAATATGATCATGCATGTGCTGATATATAATTTTTTTTCAACCTATATTTTCTGTAATTCTAAAAATATTCATCCTTTAATTATTTCGTTGGTTTATAACCCGCATACACTATTTCTTCTGATCAGAATCACACATATTGATACATACATTTGCAGTATATAACAAGCAAAATTATATTAGTTCATAACTTTTATTATTATTATTTTTAATGTTCATCTTTCACCCTACATTTATGTGGAAAGTCCAAGTTAGAAAATATAAGTTAATCGAGATGGCCCTAACCAAACTTTTATCTTTGCTCAATTATCAAAATAATAACCCGGTTTTCACCCAATTGTACTAATTAATTTGGTCCCTCATGTTAATTTTGAAAGATTTAATATATAAATATACACACAGATATATAATTTGGAAAGTGCTTTTTTTATACAGAATTTAAAAAGAGTTAAAAGTATTTTGATGTTTGAATTTTGTTTCTAAAATCAATTTAATACTCGAGTTATTTAATGGTCCTATATGATGTATAAATTTGGCCATATTTATCAAACGATTTCCCCCCCCCTCTTATCCATTTCATAGAAATCAATGAGTATACATTAAAAAGATTTAATGTTTTTCTAAAAGCCCTTAAAATAAGTTTTTATATCGTTAAATTTCATAATATTATTTTAATCTAAAAATTCGTTCACTAACTTTTCATTGCTTAGCTTGCAACTATTGTGTTTTACGTTTTTTTCTTATACTAATTTTTTAGTAAATATAAACATAAGATTAGTTTTATTTACCTATATTAATAATTTATTTACCAAAATATGTCCACCAAAATTTCTTTGGGGTTAAGCAGTTAAAGCTGCACGTTATGTTTAATCGTGTTTTTTGAGACCTTTTCTAAAGGAAACCCTATAGGAATTGTGGTATGGAGAAACCCCCAACATTTCTTATTTCATGTATTTAGTTGTAAGTGTTATATTTTGAATGATCATGATCATCTTTTCAAGTTTGATCCAAAAGCCAATAAAGGTATTTTAGTTGGTTATTCCAATAATAGTTAGATTTATCGTGTTTACAACAAAAGAATAGAACGACTCAAAAAATCTATGCATGTTTCTTTGGATGAAACTAACCCTATTACTACAAAAGAACCTTTGAGCAACGAAATTTTAGATTTTGATAGACCTGCCTCAGTTCATGAAACTGAAATGGGAGCTGAATAAAAAGGAGAAACCAAAACCAATCTAGAAAATAATGAATCTATTGAAAGTACCAAGACAAACACTACAAAGGATTCAAACACCAATTAAGCAGTACAAAGACGAATGAAGTTTAAACATACTCCAATCACCCATCGGACATAATCAATGAGTGACATATAATCTAGAGTTTACTAACAGATCTTAGGCAAGATAGGTGCACAAATACTTCCAATTATGCGCTTATGTCTCACATTGAACCAAAAAACATAGAGGAAGCCCTTGATGATCCATCCTCGATAAAGGTTACGTAGGAGGAGGAGCTAGGCCAATTTCAGAAAAATCAAGTTTTGAAACTGGTAGTAGGACCATCAAATTATCTAATCATTGAAACCAAATGGGTCATTACTAACAAACTTGATGAATCAGGTAAGATCATCTGAAATAAAGCTCGACTTGTAGCCAAACATTGATTTGAACAAGAAGGTATTGTCTTTGATGAAACTTTTACTATGTAGCTGTGTTAGAGTCAATATGCATGCTCTTAGCTTTTTTCATCTCATAAAAAATTTTGCTATATCAAATAGATGTTAAAAATACATTTTGAAATGATTTTATAGGTGAATAAGTTTTTGTGGAACAACCACAAGGCTTTGAGAAAGGAATTTACCTTATCAAGTTTTTAAACTGTTGAAAGCTCTTTATGGATAAAAACAAGCCACTAGGGCTTGGTACAAAAGACTAAGTAGTTTTCTCAATCAAACTTGTTTTACCATTGGTATCATTGGTACCATTTTATTTACTAAAGGGCATGAGTTTGATTTACTTATTGTCCAAATTTGTGTTGATCACATTTTATTTGACTCTACTAATGTTAATAATTTGCATGAGTAATTTGAGATGAGTCTTATGGGAGAATCAAACTTCTTTGGAAACAAACAGAAAGAAGGGATTTTCGTTTCACAAAATAAGTATACAAAGGAATTGCTGAACAAATTCAACATGGATCCAAGTAAATATATCGACTCCCATGTTTTCTAATACCAAGATAGAAAAAAAATGAGAAAGGTAAATTAGTAGATGAAAAATTATATAGAGGAATGATTGGTTGTTTATCACACTTAACTAGTAGTCGACCTGATATCTTGTTTACTATTTGTTTATGTACAATATTTAAATATGCACCTAAAAAATTTCATTTGCAATCGTTAAGCGAATACCGCCATATAGGAGTGGTTGATTATTTGATTATGGTTTATGGTATCCTCATACTAATGATTTTTCACTCATTGGTTTTTTCTAATTCTAATTATGTTGGATGCACAATAGATAGAATAAACACTAACGGAGGTTGTCAACTACTTGGTAAATGTTTAGTAAATTGGTTGTGTGTAAAGCAAAGAATTGTTGGTTTGTCCACAACTCATGGCAAATATATGGCACTTGAAAGATGTTGTACTCAGTTATTGTGGTTGAGAAGAATTTTATGTGATTTTAGCATTATATTTCATCATATTCTAATTTTTTGTGATAGTAATAGTGCCATTTTGCCAAAAATCCTGTTCATCATGCACGTACCAAACATATAGAAATTAGGCACCATTTTAATATGTGATTATGTTCAAAAAGATGATGTGTGCATTGAGTTTTTTGGTACTAAACATCAATTCGCAGATATTTTTACCAAAACAATAAGGAAGAAAACCTTCTTAATGCTTGGGTATGGATGGAAGCATATATTGCAATCCAAATAAGCCTTTTTACTTGGAAATTTGAGGAAAAACATGTTATTAATCAAAATATTTACGGTCATTTGATAAGTGACACCTTATCCAAGTAGTCAATAAAACACTACCAAAAAAATTCCAAAGAATATTAGCCCAAAAACACCGTTTAGTGAACAACCGAAACATTTTAATATGACATCCTATCTTTTCAAAATAATCTAATATGATTGGTATTGTGTTCAATCTCATTGGACTACCAAACGCTACCTTAGAGTAACTACATTTAGTTTGATAATGTTTTTGTCTTGTCTACTTTGTTCCCTCCCTCTCTCTCTCTTTCTCTCTCTCTCTCTCTTATTTTCTCTCTCCCTCTCCCCTCCCACTACACATTAAGGGTCCATTTGGATGAGCTTTAAAAAAATACTTCTCAAGGGATGCCTTTTTTAGTGGAGCTTTTTTTTTACTAAAAAAAAGAAGCAGTTTTGTGTTGGCTTCCTTTTTTTTTTTGAAAACTAATTCAAACACAATTTTTTAAATGAAGTGCTTTTTTTAGAAAAAATAAGTGCTTCACTTCTACAAAAGCCTATCCAAACCAATTCTAATTTCCTTGTTCTTTGCACTTTTACAATCTCCCTCCTCTCTCTTCTCTATCATGTTTTACTACTAAATTTGTTTTAACTCTCTAATTTAATTATTTTTTAACTATACAATCTCATGTTATATTAAAGTATTCTACTTCTGATGTGGACACCTTTCAACCCATTGGACTTGTCATCATCTGGGTCCTGAAAAGCTTCCCCAAGACTAAGGCACACCTGGGAAAGGCAAGCCCTCGAGAAGAAGAAAGTCCTTCAAGAGAAGTTTGAATTACCTATAAGGCCTTGACAGAATGAGAACACTTAAGGATAATGTGGCCTACACTGTTCTAAGACAAGTCTGTGGAGCAATATCTTCAAAGAATGGCCCGATAGGCTCCTTAAGAAGATTTGATTCTGAAGCCAATCAAAAAACAATAGATTTCCTCGAGATACTAATAACCTCCAAGTGCTACTACCTAGTTCGAGGGCAAGTAACATAATGTGCTTTAGGCGCCACATTGAATATGTGTCTACTGACCCATGACAAGCAAGGAAAACTATAGCTACCAACTACACATTGACATCGTGCAGTTGTTGAGATAGTCCCAGGAGTCATTAAAGCTCACTCTTGAGGGATATCTTTAGCATTACTTGCATGCAATATACATTAAATGTAAAGTTAAGCCCCATTTAATAAAAAGTATGACCAAGCCATCTTGGGAGTGGGCCCAAATGGCAAAGTGCATGTCCACATGTACTTTAGCCATTATTTAATGGACCAATCCAATCAAACATGTTAAATCATGACCCATCTTATATAAATAGGTTCTCATTTCACTCCACCAAAGTATCCAACATTTTTCCTATACTAATACTCAACTATTCATCTTCTCTTTCTCTATCACTAAAAGAGCCTTTGGTCACGGACCTAGACCTTCCAAGCTCCCATACGGCACTTAGCCCCTCGTCGCCCCTCGCGAACTAGCTAAGTTAGCCTCTCCCGAACGTGCTTGTGTGCGAAAGACTTAGAAAGATGGCACAAGGGAACAGGAACACAATAGGATTTCCCCAATACTCATTTGTATTCACTAATCACTCAAGACTTGGATGCCCTTTACAAATGAAATCCTACATCCATTTATACTACTCTCCTCCTCAATGTACGGTGGAGATCGAATGAATCCTACGGCCACAAATACTCTTCTAGACTATTCTTACAAGATATTTACAAGGGGCATTAATGGAGCATTCTAGAATCATCCTTTCTAGAATGCTCTCTCATATTCTATACAATTCTACAACTCTCTAGAACTTGGGAGAATCTTCTGGAACCTCCATGCCCTCGTCCCGCTCCTGGATGCAATCATGTGTACTAGAATTGTCGGGGCGTGAAATTCTCCCACACCCAATTCGACGACACCCTCGTTGTCATAGAGTTATGCCCTTGACTTTCCATTGGATCTGCCCGTGAGTCTCTTTCCCTTGGTTCCATCCATGCGGCTCTCTTTCTTGAATCCGCCCATGCATGTTCAACCTGTCGGGGCATGACATTCTCCCACACCCAATGTGGCGACGCCCTCGTCGGTATAGAGTCGGGGACCTGCGCCTGGAATTTCTTCTGGTGATGACGCCTCTTCGTCCGTTGTCGTATCCCTAGAAAACATGTTTCCAAGCAAGCCTTCAAGTCCCGTAATTTCTCTAGCCCCATTGGTGGGATTCGATGCCAATTTGGCCCTCTATTTGATTCGAACTGTTCCATGATGCTCTCTTCTCGCCTAAGAGGCCACCCAATCATTGTCTTCTCCTTGACGCGTTGCATGGCTGATAAGCGTTGTTGTTCAGCTCTTGTCCCACAAACGTTCATCTCTTTTCCTCCGAGGATTGGAACCATGTGGAACTTCCCTGCGTCGAGAATGCAAATGACACCCTGGAATGGCATAGGAATGACTTATCTCTTCCTCATGAAATCTAGTTCTAGCACCACTTAGTGTTTCTTCATTGGTACGACTAAGAAATCCACCTGACCTTTCCATGTACCCAATCGAAGCTCTAAGCCTTGTGTTATACCCTTGATGGACTTGGCTCCCGTACCAATTGTCTTGAGCCACCCTTCTCCTCTTGAGACACGAAGGCCCAACCTACTTGCTTCATCCTCACTGATGAAGTTGTGCATAGCCTCAGTATCCACTATTGCTTTGGTAATCTCTTTGTTGATTTGTGCTTCCACAAGTATCAACCCCTCTCGTGTTGTCTCCATCCCATTCTCCACACTGATGGCATTCAGCTGTTGTATTGACCCGATGTATCTCACATCCGCCTCCTTGCTGCTAGAGCTTGCTTCACCCCTTGCCACTAGAGCACTCAAGGACCCCAACTTTGGGCAGTTTCTCATCAAATGAGACCCTTTGCACACGTAACATCTGCCTTGAGGTATGAAGCTTCCTTTCGTCTCTTCGGGCCTTGATTCGCCTGACAACGGTGATTTGCCTTACCTTCCCGTTTCCTCTCAATATTGGTCGGGTACTCTTCCTCATCTTCAAGCTCAGTAACTTCTTACTCGCCTTCAGGTTCATCATAATTGTACTTACCCCACTGGTACTCGGTTAAGCACTCAGCTGCACCAATGGCCTCGTCTAGCGTTGCAACGTTCCTCCATTGTACTTCTCGCTTTACCCATGTTTGAAGTCCATCTATGAAGTAGAATAGCTTGTCATCCTCACTCATACTCGGAATTAGAAGTATCAACCTTCGAAATTCGTTCACATATTCTTGTATAGCCCGGTGCTGCTTCAACTCTCTCAGCTTCTTTCCTGCTTCATAGATGACGTTCTCCGGGTAAAAATGATGTTTCAGCTCCCTCTCGAAGTCATCCCATGTATCGATCTGGCAAGCACCCCGCGCTATGTCGGCCTGTTAATTTCCTACGCCACCACAGAGTAGTAGTTTCTGTGAGGTACAGAGAAGCAGTTTGTACCTTTGTTGCCTCATCAGTAATGTTTAGAGTCTTGAAGTAGGACTTCATTTCCCACAAGTAGTTATCAAGGATTTGAGCATCTCGCTTGCCATCGAACTTATTAGGTCTCGGATGTTCAATCCTTGGTCCCACCTCAATTACACCACTGCCTCCACTCATAGCAGCTTTCCGACATAAGGCTAATTCCTCTCGAACTTCTTCATACCCCTTAAGGATTGCATCGATGGCCTCCTGCATTTCGGTCCTCTCGGCTTCCAATTTTGCAAGACGTGCCACCATATCTTCCATCATGACTTCCTTTGCAGCTTCGGCCTCGAATGTACTTGTTTTATGTGCTTCAAGCTATCCCAACACATGTCTCTCCAACTCTTCAAGGGAATGCTCGGCTCGTCCCACTCGTTCCTCAAGCTTACCAAGGTTAGTCACCAAAGCTCAACGCTCCTCGCTCTTGCTTTGTCCACGAATAGCCTTGTCTTTATTCATAGAGCGCCCCTCGCGCTCCTCCGCCACCAAGTTTGAGGTGTTCTCTCCACGCTTAGCCATCACTGTCCTTTCTTCACGCACCAAATCCAAGCCGGGCTCTGATACCACTTGTCACGGACCTAGACCTTCCAAGCTCTCGTGCGGTACTTAGCCCCTCGTCACCCCTCGTGAACTAGCTAAGTCAGCCTTTTCCGAACGTGCTTGTGTGCGAAAGACTTAGAAAGATGGCACAAGGGAATAGGAACACAATAGGATTTCCACAATACTCCTTTGTATTCACTAATCACTCAAGACTTGGATGCCCTTTACAAATGAAATCCTACACCTATTTATACTACTCTCCTCCTCAATGTACGGTGGAGATCGAATGAATCCTATGGCCACAAATACTCTTCTAGACTATTCTTACAAGATATTTACAAGGGGCATTAATGGGGCATTCTAGAATCATTTTTTTCTAGAATGCTCTCTCATATTTTATATAATTCTACAACTCTCTAGAACTTGGAAGAATCTTATGGAACCTCCACGCCCTCGTCCCGCTCCTGGATGCAGTCGTGTGTACTCGAATTGTCGGGGCGTGACACTTTGCTAACTTAAGTATCGGAGAGCCTTCGTTAGGTGAAATCGGTGAAACTCTCATGTGTTCGTGTCCCATTTGACAAGTGGACCACCAACATACATCCCGAAGCACGAAGCTCTACCATGTGGTCAACCATAAAGATCCTGCATCAACTTTCGCTTGTCTTAAATTGAATAAATACTGACAAATGTATGCAAAAATAATAAATATTTATAATTTAATTTATCAAAAATTAAGTATTTAATTAAATTATAATTTTTTTATTTCCACACACATTAAGTTTGCCACCACCACTAGCCATTATAATTTTTCATTAGATAAATCGATGAAAATGATTTAACCATTTTCTTGTGGAATATAACATATATAAATACACTATAATAAAACAATTAATAAATGGTTATGTCAAAAAATTCAATTAATAAAAAAAAATGATAAATTTCAACATGGTTATGGCATTAGGATATTGTCAAAGCAATATTATGCAAAAATAAGCCATGGATGATTCTAAAAATTTAAAGTTAAATTGACTGACGAATGTTATAAGTAGAACCTTATAAACAAAAAATATTTTTTTATGCAATTTGAATTGAAATATAATTTATTTTATTTTACGTTATGGACAAATGTAGGATTTCTTGAATAATCAAAAATAAGAATATATTTACATATTATAAAATTATAAGCAATTGGATATTGTAAAAAAAATTTAAAGTTAAATTGACTGATGAATGTTATAAGTAGAACCTTACAAACAAAAAATATTTTTTATGCAATTTGAATTGAAATATAATTTATTTTATTTTACGTTATGGACAAACGTAGGATTTCTTGAATAATCAAAAATAAGAATATATTTACATATTATAAAATTATAAGCAATTGGATATTGTAAAAAAAATTTAAAGTTAAATTGACTGATGAATGTTATAAGTAGAACCTTATAAACAAAAAATATTTTTTTATGCAATTTGAATTGAAATATAATTTATTTTATTTTACGTTATGGACAAACGTAGGATTTCTTGAATAATCAAAAATAAGAATATATTTACATATTATAAAATTATAAGCAATTGGATATTGTAAAAAGAATTATATATAGAAGACTTTAATTTTTTTCATTTTTTCCAAAAAAAAAAATCTCACCCATCAATAATTCTACTAATATCGTGAATATGACACTGTGATATGTTAGTAGGTTTTAAAATTATTTCAAAATTAAAATGATTGTTAAATGTCACAAACACAACACTTTATATGTAAATTAATTTTATCATTTATTTTGAATCAAAATATAACTTGTTTGCCTGTTTTCTAATAGATTATGTATAAATATTAAGTTCTTTTAGATAACAATGAGTAATCATATACTAACACAGATGAAAAAAAAAATTATTGGGATTTCCTAAGTGCAAAAATAGAACATGTTGAGTAAATTATGACTCTAATCTACGCAAACCAAATCAATCATATTGAAAGTTCTATATAGAAAACTAGCACACATCAGTGAAAACTAGCAATCTCTATTATTTTTTAGAAAATATAGGGGCTTAGGAGCAAACAGTTCACTGGCATGAAGGAGAAATTAAGTAGCAATATTTTTGTTAGTTTTAGTGCACTATAAAACGAATGTTGTAATTAGGATTGATTTTGAGTGATCTGACCATACAATTAGCAAATGTTTCAAGTAATCTTCTGGTAAATACTTACAGTTTTGTCATATGTTGTGCACTTTTATTTCAAACAAACTAATTCCTTCTTTCAAATGAGGATTAATAGTTCAATTCATGTCAAATATACTTGTGAGATTTCCTAGGAGCACTTAACGACACATACGAGGAGGTTCGTGTGCCCATGTCACAATAATGCTGCCACATTAATTGAAAAGGAAATGTATCAGTGACACGGGCACACATTTTGTATATCTACTCACTTGATATGTGGGTGGGGGGGGGGGGGGGGGGTCAACGGCTGGCAGTCGAGTTTGAGGAGCCCAATCCATTGAATAATGGTCTAAAGGTTTTGTCACATAATGCACAATAAGAGATCAAGTGATACTATTTTATTTTTCACACTATTTCAAATGTAATGTTACCAACACATTGCACAAATAATTGATGAATTATCCTTAATTTTACTATAAGTGTGTAGAAAACTACTACTTGAAGGATTGCGAGAATATGAATGTAGAGAACATATTAAAATTATCACAATCAAGAAGCTATTTGTAACAATCATAATTTTTATAATCAATAGTGACAACAAATTAAAATGCTAATCTTTTCACTATTAACTTACTAGTAACAGCATGGAAATTATTAACAATTGACATACAACGCTATTTTTAATATTTAATTGTCATTGAGTTTGTTGCACATTAAAAGCTTTTTCTTTTTCTTTTTCTTTTTTGATGTCCAGAAATGTATATTTCATCACGAAGTCCTTTGAATGACATAAAATGCCAAATCTATGATCAAGAGCGAAGACAACAATTTATTTTAAATAGAGAAATCAAGTTTCCATATAACATATAACACATTTTGGGGCACTTGAATTTTGAAAAAATACGTATTATTGTTTGGGCCCAAAATTAATTTTTTGGAATTAGATTCGGAGTGGGCTGATTTTGATCTTCTTCGCCACGCCGAAATAAACTAATAAGGCCCAAGCCGCTTAGGCGCATCCAGGAGCCCGTATTCAAAGCCCAGGCCGATATGAAATAATGGCCCATGGCCCAATCGGCCAAAAATATAAAATAGAAAATAGAATAAATTTAAATTCAAACCCCTCACTTTTAGGGGTTGTTAGATAACATATTGGCTAAAAATAGGTATTGTTATACCTGCACATGCCTAAAATAAAGGCCATATGGTGCTAATATTTGAAATTTAAATAAAGATGGCAGCAACTGCCACTTCTAGGAATAAGAACGGCCATTCATCTTTTGGCCATGATTTGAATAAATCATTTCCAGCTCCAAGAATAAAGGAAGGCAGTTGCAGCCTGAAGTCTATAAAAGGAGCCGGATTCTTCACATGAGACATCATCAATCGATCAATCAACTACAACAACACTTCTCTCAATCAAGAAGTCTACACTTCTCTGATTTCTTAGCTTAAATGAACAAAGAATAGCTTTAGTTCAAGTAGGTAGAAAACCGCTACGGGGTGTTTGTAGCCATACCTCATTCGGCTCGAAGTGAGGATATCAATGCACTCATTCCGTAACGTCACGAAGTCGTAGCTATCACTCACTCGGATTGGGCCCGATTCGAGGTGAGATATCAATGCGGCGGAGTGGTACCCAGCATTCATATCGAGCGCATGCATGAAGGGGAGTGCAGACGAAGTCAATCAATGCTCGTCGGAGTGAACAGCCTCTGAAAACAACCACAGGTAGATATGGCCGGAGTCATCAATGTGTCCGATTTGTAGCTAGAGTTCTTAGGGACTGCTCAATGCATCTCTGTCATAGATATGACCCGAGTCATCAATGCGTGTGTATGTAGTCGAGTCCTGTAAGGTCCACATGGCGAGTAGCTATCGTCTTCTAATGTATTTCCTTTTCGATTTAAGCTTTCTGACCCTTTTTGATCTCTGAGAGTGCTAAATTATTAAGTCCTACATTCAGTTATAGGCAAGTAGAACCTCAGGGGTAGTGTTTGCCTACTCCAATTCAATCGCTTTTCAGATAGAAGTCTTAGGCGCATCACTGTTTCATTTCGATTCACATTAATTCCATTTCGAACCACCTCACATTCACTCTGAACCATAAGACTTCCACTTGTGTGCTACTGCACACTGGCACGCCCGCACCCGAGCACAAAGAAGCTCAATTCGAATCGGCCATTTTCCCATCGAACCCGGCCGGTTCGAACCCTGAGCGGCCACTTCGGCGCGGCCGGGAGAAATTTATGCAAACAATTATACAATATTATTCTTTTTAGACTTGAAAAGGGAACAATTGTTCCAATAAACTCTCACTTGGTTTAGCCTAATTAAAATTTATTTTGAGTTTTCATTTTTATTTTTTTATTTATTTTCTTACCCACATTCTAAAAAAGACCCAAAAAATCATACCATAGTTCGCAATGTATACCCAAAAAATGGTCAAAAATTCAACAAATATCAACAAAAATTGAAAAAAAAAGGAAAATTCGGATGGAAATCGAGCGTAGATTTACATCTTTTTGTCTTGTGCTGCTAGAGTATACAGAAAGCGTTGAAGTGTGAGAGTGAGGTAGAGAGCGGCGATTTCAAAATTTTGCTCTGTGTGTGTGTGAGAGAGAGAGAGAGAGAAAGAGAGAGAGAGAGGGAGAGAGAGAGAGAGTTGTTTTAATTCCTGTTAGAGAAACGAGGGGAAGGGGGGCAGAGAGAGAGAGAGAGAGAGAGATGCGATGGTTGGGGACTCCCCCCTTCTTTTGGAAGATTTGATCTCAGTTTCCACTACTAGAAAACACGAATTTGGCCACGGATTTGGCAACGGATTTTGGCAAAAAAACCGTGGCCAAAGCAAATGGCCACGGATTTGGCCACGGAAAACTTCCGTGGCCAAATTTGGCGTTGCTAAACAAGGCCACGGACACTGGCCACGGATTTGTTGGCCACAGATTTTTTCAATTTGGCCACGGATTTAACCTTGGCCAAAAATAAAATTTTTTTAAAAAATTAAATCTAGCCACGGATTTATCCGTGGCAAAAATTAATATTATTAAAAAAATAAATAAATTTAGCCACGAATAAATTCGTGGCCAAAAATAAAAATTTGAAAAAATGATAAATTTGGCTACGGATATTTCCGTGGCCAACCTTTTTTCTTTTTTAAAAAAATTTACATTTAGCCACGGATTTATCCGTGGCTACTATTAATTAAATTTTTTTTAATTTTTTATTTAGCCCGGATTTATCCGTGGCTAAGATAAAAAGAAATATTTTAAAAAAATTAAATCTAGCCCACAGCACAGCCACACCCACAACCTCGCCCACAGCAGGCCCAACCCGCACGCCTACCAGCACAGCGGTGCGACTCGGCCCAGCTCAGCATGGCCATTTCAATTAATTGAATTTCACCGTTACCAGTGGGACTCGAACTCGAGACTTCTTGGTATATTGTCAAGCGGATTACCGCCAGGCTATGATGAACTTATTGGTTAAAATGGCATGCCAAGAATATTTATATACATTTATATATTGAATTTGTTATCAAATTTTGAATTAAGAAATATTAAATCGTGCAAATTATAATTCATATTTTATTAATTCATACTTATTATGATTTAATTAAGAAATATTAAATCGTGCAAATTATAATTCTTTCTAATTTTACTTTTATCCACAGATAATTTTGGGATACAAAAATAAAAATTAAAAAAATTATAACTTTGATCTTATAAAAATTTGAAAATTTTTATTGATTATTTTGACTAAATTTAAGAAATTAAAGTGATCTTATTCATTGTATGTCAAACTATCAATTTATTTACTTAAATTTAGTGTAATTGACAAAATAAAATCAATCAAATTTGAAAATATAGTGCCATCGTTAGATCAATACTTTCAAAATACAATTGACAGATTAGCTATTAAATAAAATATTCGATTCGTATGTTTTAATAAATTGATTAAATTATCAAATTATATAGTATTACAATTATGCATAATTGAATAATTGAATTGATTGAAAGGATTAAATGTTTAAATAAATTGATTAAATTTGAAGTCATTCGTATATATCACCGAAAAAGAAAAAATGCATTCTCACTAAGCAAACTGTAATTTTCAACGCATAAGATGGAAAAATATAATAACCGCGATGAAACTTATATGATTTTGAAATGACTCGAACCTTTTGGGGCCTCGTAATGTCGGATCGGGCGATTTAAGCGAGTCATTTAAAATAAAAAAAATAAAATTATTTATTTATTGGCCACGGATAAATCCGTGGCCAAGTCCAAATTTAAAAAAAAAATTAATTTATTTATTGGCCACGGATAAATCCGTGACCAAGTCCAAATTTAAAAAAAAAAATTAATCTATTTATTGGCCACGGATAAATCGGTGGCCAAGTCCAATTTTTTTTTAAAAAAATTTAAATTTATTTATTGGTCACGGATAAATCCGTGGCCAATTGTCAAAACTTCATGTTGACTTTGCCGAATCGTGCGTTTTCATTAATTAGGTTAGACGGAACCGTAAGATTGGAGCCATACAATTTCAACACTAATCAATCTGCTTGAAAATCCATTTTTGATAATTCCTATACAAGTTAACTGACGTTAGCATACATTGATACCGGATTACGAAGTCATTCGTATATGTCACCGAAAGAGGAAAAATGTATTCTCGCTAAGCAAACTATAATTTTGAACGCATAAGATGGGAAAATATAATAACCGTGATTAAAATAATATGATTTTGAAATGACTCGAACCTTTTGGTGCACCGTAATGTCGGATCGGGCGATGTAAACAAGTCATTTAAAATAAAATAAAATTAAAATTATTTATTGGCCACGGATAAATCCGTGGCCAAGTCCAAATTTAAAAAAAAAAATTAATTTATTTATTGGTCACGGATCAATCCGTAGCCAAGTCCAAATTTTTTTAAAAAAAATTTAAATTTATTTATTGGTCACGGATAAATCCGTGGCCATTAATTAGGTTAGACGGAACCGTAAGATTGGAGCCATACAATTTCAACACTAATCAATCTGCTTGAAAGTCCATTTTTGATAATTCCTATACAAGTTAACTGACGTTAGCATACATTGATACCGAATTACGAAGTCATTCGTACATGTCACCGAAAGAGGAAAAATGTATTCTCGCTAAGCAAACTGTAATTTTTAACGCATAAGATGGGAAAATATAATAACCGTAATGAAAATAATATGATTTTGAAATGACTCGAACCTTTTGGTGCCCCGTAATATCGGATCGGGCGATTTAAGCGAGTTATTTAAAATAAAAAAAATTAAAATTATTTATTGGCCACGGCTATATCCGTAGCCAAGTCCAAATTTTTTTTAAAAAAAATTAATTTATTTATTGGCCCGGATTTATCCGTGGCCAAGTCCAAATTTAAAAAAATATTTATTTATTTATTAGCCACGGATAAATCCGTGGCCAAGTCCAATTTTTTTTTAAAAAAAAATTAAATTTATTTATTGGCCACGGATAAATCCGTGGCCAAGTCCAAATTTTAAAAAAAATAAATTTATTTATTGGCCATGAATAAATCCGTGGCCAAGTCCAAATTTAAAAAAAATAAATAAATTTATTTATCCGTGGCCAAGTCCAATTTTTTTTTTTTAAAAAATAAATTTATTTATTTATGTTTTTCTTTTAAATAAATTGAAATGGCCACGGATTTGTGGATATTTGGCCACGGATTATGTTTTCGGTTTTTTTTTTATATCCGTGGCCATTTCCGTAGCTATTGGCAACCGATTTCATCCGTGACTAAAAATCCGTGGCCGAAACCGCGTTTTCTAGTAGTAGTGTTCTCACATCAATTTTTTTTTTTGATGAGACCCAAAATAAAATTATTATTTTGGGCTCTTGAAGTTTAATTTTTAATTGGACCCATATATATATATATATATATATATATATATAAAATTATAGTTAATAGATCCAAAATAAAAATATTATTTTGGGCTCCATTCTTTCATGAAGTATTCAAGCGCACGTAACACGGTCAGAAGGGCTTGTGGCATCTTGAAAATACATCAGTCCGACGTTCTACTCTTTACGAGTACAACATTGAATAATTCTGCCGCGTGCTCTGTTAAATGATTATATACGTCGGGAAATGGCATTCGACCCAGTTGGGGAAGAGAAAAATGGGCTTGATGATGATGATACGAACACAAATATTAACGGGATAGAAAGCTCAGAACTTTGGAATGATTCGCAACAAATTAGCACATGATATGTTTGAATTATGACAGAGTGGCAAAAATAACATTGAAATTTTAGGGAAAAAATTTTTGCAAGGAGTTTGTTGATGTTTGAGTAGACCTTTACAAACAACTTGTATTTTATGTGTAAAAGTGATCTTGTATAAATTTTTTTAAATCATGTCGTCTTATTCCTTAATAGTCATTATGTTATCAATTGACTTTTCGTTGACTATCATCTATTGTTTTGTTGTTTATATGTACTAACCTTATGTAATTTGGCCATATTGGCATGCTTTTGGATTTCTTGGTTCTTGTGTTTGCTATGATCAATGATGATAAATTTTTATAAATTGTTAATCATATGTGAATGCTAAAGATTTGTATTTCATGGAAATTCACAATCCAAATTGAATAGTTCGGACACAAGAAACAGGGACCCTATCGGATCACGTCGATTTTGGAATAAGGTTGAAAAAGATGCTCTAATTGATTACGTTGCAGAGATACTATACGTTGAAGGGTGGAATGACAACAGGTCATATGGAGGTGGATATCTATCTCGTCTCAAGAAGATGTTGGTGGTATAACACACATATTTGTGTTATAATTGGAGAAAAATTGATAAGTGGTATCTTTGTTACACATTGAAAGTTCAGGGACCTAATTGAAAGAGATGGAAGAGTTGATTATGCTAAATTTGAAATGTAGGGGTCCATTTGTGGGAAGTTAAACTTATGGGACTCAATTGATATATTTGTAGACTGAATTGATAATAGCTCCAAACTTTGGTGGGTAAAAGTGAAGGCGATTAGTAGTTTAGGGGCCAAGTTGCAATTTTGAGATGTTACCTTTATCATCTTCTTTTTTCTGGTTATACACGTACATTATATGTACATATACAATATATAATACAACCTTGTTTCGATCATAGCTCTCTTGTTTCATTGCTAAATTGAGCGAGTAAGTATACCAAATCAATCAGCTCGACAAGAGGAACACAACGGTGGTGGTATTTTGGCAATTTAGTGGTCAAAAAATTAGTAGCAGCAGCGCCTGTAGGTCCCCATTTCTAGCAAGATTTTTCGGAGGGTTTTGGATGAGTTTTCACATGTTGGGCATGAGAAAGTTAGTTGTGAAATTAGTTTTAGAAAAATAAGTGGTGGAGGACGTCAAATTTTGGTGGAATTGGTGGCGATACTGGTTAGTGTTTTTCAATGTGTTTTACTGTAATTAAATCCAAATGACTTTGAACTTGATGAAATTGATTGAGGGCATTTGATCGGGGGGTTGTGGAGAGTGAACTGGTGTTCTTGGGGAATTTTCTAGTGGTGGTCCGATAGGTTTCAAGCAAAACATGCCTTTTGACTTGTTGGTTTTGAATTTTTGGGTATTGAGTTCATTTGTCATGTAATTAAGATGATTTTAATTGGAAGTTGGATTATTCAATTGAATAAAAATGATTTAATTTGGGCATTTATAGTTGAGACTTGATTATTTTGACATTTTAAATATTGAGGACTTACAATATTTTATAGATTATTTTGAAATAGATTGAATAATACAGAATTAAGATCATACCAAGAATTGGTAAAACTAAATATTTTTGTTAATTCAACTATTATATGGTTATAGAGGTGATAGATCCAACAGGACTTTACGTGTCAAATTACTGAATTGAGCTTGGGTAACAAGTGAGTATCACAACTCAACTATATAGTATTTTCAAAACTAGGGGAAGTACTTGCTAATATGTAATATTGAATTTTGATAGTACTTAAATAAATAATCATGTTACAATTGAACTTTATCAAAAATTTGTACTATATCACAATGCATTTTGATAGTTTATAAATAAAATATTTATTTTTATAAGTGAACTTTGTTATAAGTTTGTCTGAAATTATGTGTACCTATTAATCGAGTGATGCATCTTTTATGTATACTATCATCATGAATATGATTGAAGTGTTATTGATATTGGCCGGGTGTAATACTCAATCTCACCTATGTGTAAACATGATTGTTTGAATTATTAATCATGCATGCGCTTGATCGTTGGACCTTTTTAGACTTGAGTGTTGCACAAATTATTCAAGTGACATTGGGCTTGTCGAATTATTTGTGCTCTCCAAGTGCCTATCCCCCATAAACACATGACATCAAAGCCACCATGGTGAGATAGAGTCATAAGATCGGCATGTTCCTGGGCATGTCTCTTGTTTGGCAAGGTCAGTCCTTATTCGTAATGATAAGGCTAGTTATTATTTTATAAGATAAGGTTGACGACGTTTGAAAATAGAAATTTTATCGTCCTCTACTTACTACGTTCATACATTTGGTTATAATGTGTATATGTATTGATATTCTGTTTGCCATTTTTTCATCACGTTTCAAAAGCCTTCACACTCAAGCAATTGTTGATCTCTCTAAGCTTCTTGCTTATATTTCAAAGTCTTCCTCTGTAGATTCTCAAAAGGAGCGATACTCACAAAGAAGGTTTGATTTTTTACTTGGAGGGATGGATAGATGTAAAGCATACCCAGTTGCATTCAAAGAGACTGAAGATTACAATTAGAAAGAGATAAGCCAAGTTAGTGCTGCAGCTGATTGGGTCCACGATTGAAACATATTTTGAAAATTGATCATGCTTCATTTTTGATGGGAAAATAGTTTACATTTTAATTTCTTGTTAATTTTGTTATAATATATGATTGGAATTGAGGGCATTACATAGAAGAAGACATACCATATGATTCACTGGTGTTTGGGGCTGAGTGGAGGTCATGGCGCTAGCCTTAGTTCGAGAACATTTATCATTGTAATTCATTATTGTGATCCATAACAAATGGATGAGAAAGGATTTTATGGTTGTAAAATTATGTTACATCACATTTAATTGAACTAGTCACACTTTAACACCAAATACTTTAAAGTTTATTTACTGCTTTCTATTTGTAATATAGCTATATAGTCACAGTATTATTATAGTATACCTTGCGGGAGAATCTTGATGCCTTTTAACTTCTGGATGAAGCCTACCCTTGATATTTTTGTTGAGTGAAAGTGTTCGATGTTGGTCATGTTGTTGGCGTTGGTGCTTATGGCGCCCATTCATTCGTAAAGTAGAAAGGCAAAGAACAAGTTAATAACATTACTTAGAACAATACAACAAATGAGGCGACATGCAGATGATGTTTTGAAGTCTACAACATCATCAGCATTTGGTAAGAGAAAAAGTCATTCTGACACAAAGAGGGTGCGACATGTTGACAAGAAGAATGAGTATGACACACTTGTGGAAGCTTTGTGGCTGGAAGTTGTGTTGGATTTAACATGTCCACAAACTCAGTAACATATTTTCTCCTCAACCCATTCAACTAGGAGCTAGCAATGATAGATACTCAGCCATTTTCTAGAAGGTGTGTGTGCAGTTAAAATATTGACACTAGATGAGCAACTTTGATGTCTGCATTATTTGACAAGTAATGGGATGGAAATGGAAATCTTTCTCTCTAATACACATTGCATACAAACATGGGAAAACTGACTTGATGCTTCGTTCTCATTGCGGTAATCATATTGTGTTATGTTTTATATTAGTTAACTCATATATTCCAAATACTCTTATGTCAAACTGTTGACAACTTTTGATGGCGTGAACCTAGTCAGTATGTATAGTAATTATTAGGGATGGTTTGTGTTTGTTCTCAAGTTTGGTTAGTTGCTTTTGATTTTATTTGATTTTGGTTATTTATGTTGGTATTTTGGTTTGTTTTAATCATTAGTTATATATTTATTGTCATTATTTCTTTTTTGTTTTGTTGAGTTTGGTTTCAGAATGGGCCCTAACAAAATCAACAATGAAGTATTGCAACACATAATAAAAATAGATAGACTTAATATGATCACTATTACATAATCCAAGGAACCAAAACATTATCCACAAAATATATTAACATACTCTTGGACTTCAACAGGATAGTTTGATGTAGACAAAAAAGAGATCACTTAATTTTCATTGTTGTTGAACTTCAGAAAGATACACAACAGAACAATATTAGAGGAAAACATAAATAGCATATGGAATATAAGAAAATTCATATGACCCAAAGTAAGGAAAATTATATTTTTGCTAGCGACTCAACTTCATCCATCAAAAACTATTTGTCACTAAACACAACCCAATGAAGAAATGTGTAGCTTCTCCCCAATCAATTGAGAGATACTCTTAAGATAGAGGGTACACACCTCAATCTCCTTGATGGTGAAATATTGCTACATTAGTTGTCTTCCGGAATGTTTCCCATCGATGCACTGTCGCTCTCCTAACCGAGATCTCACTCATTAAAAACATTAAAAAAAAGTAAATATACCGCATATTACATATATTAATAATACGAACATAATTAAATTGTTTTTATACCCACTTGTTATGGGTAATGTAGCTCACGAGGCTAGACAATAGTGAATTTATTGGTGTAAAATCATAGACTTCTAATGTTCTGTCTGGTGGCATTTGAAGTCGAAAATCAAAAGCAAAGGATACCGCATAATCTCTTGCTCTTGGAGGTAAATTGCTTCAAGGCTGTGAACCTGTTGATCTTTTTTAAAATTTTTTTAATATTTTTAGATTTTAAATTTTTTAAAGGAAAAAAATAGAGCACCAACACAAGATGAAAAAGTGATTATGGGAATGCAAAAAGAAAACAATACAAAAAATAAATATTTGATAAACAAATGGATTCAAAAGATGTTTATTGGTTTTGATATGGCTTCTCATGTTTTGACCTATGGCATTTGAAAGAAAATAATTCTACATAGTATCTTGCTCTTGATTGTATGTTGCCTCAAGGCTATTAGCCTATTGATCAATTTATTATATATTTTTTCAATCTTTTGGAATTTTAGTTTTTTAAAGGAAAACAAAAGAATAAAAAATCAAGATAAGATAACAGTGATTATGGATACGCACATAGAAAATACAAATATATATATATATATATATATATAGATATAATACACAAAACAGATTCAAAAGAAGAATAATAAATATTCAAAACCAATGTGGCCATTCAAAAGACATTTATTGGTTTTGTCAGTGTTAGCCTTTTCGGATAGTTTTAAACAAAATAATCAACCTAACTCTTGAATTTGGTCCAACATGGTCTGCGTGTGAATTGGAATTGTTTGAAACAATTACAATAGTCAAACGGCATATTGAAATGGGAGTGTATATAAACCATTGCTCGTTTGAGGACATGACTATCATCTTCCATTAAAGAACCCCTTTCAATATGGGTATATGTTTCGAGATCACACAAGAAGTTGTGATCCATTTCGATGATCTAACCATCCATAAAAAATACAATAGCCTTTGTTGGTTTGTTTATATTGAGGGGGGGGGGGGGGTTACTAACTGAAGAAAATGGTTTGTGGGAGCGTTAAACATAAAATTATAAAAGTGAATGGCTTAGGATATTTTGACCCAAATTTTATGTTGAAAACTATTTAATAGGTTGTCATTACTTCAACTAGATTGCAAAGTAAACACAATAAATTGTTGGTTGAGTATAGCATTGGTGAAACAATATAGTGAGATAAACTTTATGGATAGGTCATAACCCTAATAATGGCAACAATTCGACAGAAAGATAACTATCACGTCACATGACATATATTTATAATAGTAGCTGCACACACACACACACACACACATATTAATTAGATACATAATTCACTATTAATACAACATTAAGAAGTATAATTGGAGCACTTACATTAGGACAAGATGGGGATAGTTGATGCAGTTTAAAGCAAGCTGAAATTATCCATTCTCCATTACCGTGCATACTACTTTCACAAACAAACTTAGCCCAATAGAATAAAAACACAGCATATTTAAATGTTCGAGAACATCAATTAAAAAACAATTGATGATTCAGTTGTGCTTAAACTCTTATTTATTTATTTTTTCTATACACAACTGGAAGATTGACTATAGGAAAGCCCATTCGGTCTCTCTCCATTGTGCTTGTACACCAATGCATGTTTGAAAGACTATATGTTAAAAAAAAAAGATCGATGAAAAAAATATAATGCATAAAAACAAACTTAATGGAAACAATTGTAAACTTCCAATATATATATATATATAGACAGACAATTATGACAAATGAGAGCTTTTAGGGTAATAAAAAAAATTGGTATATGGTATATATTACTATTCCCATGTATTTTCATACAAAGTTACCACCAAAGTTTGGAAAAAATCAAAAGTCTTGGAAATGCTATGGCTTTAAAATTCTATTTTAGAATGTAGCATTTTTGATATTTTATAAATACCCAAATATTTGTATCCAGGCTAATTTTAAAATAGAAAATTTGAGATAATTAGTTTTTTCTTCATACAAGACCAAGTATCAAAAAAAGAGGCCTACGACAATAATTACAATAATAATAGTGTGTGCTTCTAGTTAGATTACCTTATATATCATCTCCCACACCCAATCTAGTGTGAAAATTCAATTTCGAATGGTGTTGTAACAAACATTGCTGAATTGAAAGATTCATTTGAACAGGTGGAATCGCCACTTTAGTTGACCAAAATGATAACTTATAGAACACTTGAGTGTGTTGTGCCTCAAAGATGTGATTCATCTCAACTGTTAATATATTAGCGACATAATTTCTTAAAGTGGTAGATGGTTCTCAACCCTATCAGCATACACCTTGAAAAACACAATCATACATTGATCTTGTTGGAACGACATAAGTGGTTGATTGAAAACAATATTTCACCTAATGTGTTTTGAATGTTCTCTGATAGTTGATTGAGGCATATTTATTCTTAGGATGGATTTTTTCTCATTTATGACTCAGAGTAGCTTCTGCTGTGAGTGGTTTGCTTATTTTGTTGGCTTCTTGTTGAGAAAAATGTTGATAGGTGGTTTGATTTATTACCATTGTGAAATTGACTAACATCAACTCGACAAAGCATCATTGCTTTTGGACAAAAATGCTGAAAAAAGTAAAAATATATATGTGAACGTAAAGAGGGCTTGTCAGATTTGATTAGATTCTTTTCCTGGTATCTTTGCCTGTGAATTTGTATCAAAGGAAGCACGCTTGCATGGACTCATGTAGACTGCTACTTAGACTAACTAATACACAAACATAAAAAACGTAGTGTGTAAAACATAAAACCTAATTGGTAAGAGTTATGTAACTAGATTCCAATGAAAGCCCAATATTGAAGAAATTTAGCATAAACCTAAATAATATAGAATACACATTCATTCAATGAAATTTAATTGTCAAGAACAATCATACCAACCACCATGGATATATATAATATTATATAGAACATTACTTAGGTTCCAAAAATTTGATTTTTCACCCCAAAAATACTTGTAATTACAAAAAAATTACAGAATTAGCAATGTCCCGTCAATATCGAAAAAAACAGTACAATGCACAAACTATGGTTCATAACAATTTAGAAGTATCATCTCATATACATACCCATAAATAGACATGCAATAGTAACACAAATTATAAATAAAGAAACTAATGTAACATTGCACAACATCATCTTCATTCATGGGCACTCATTGTACTTCGTGATAAATACAGAAACTAATTTTCTCATATTATCCCACCACTCCTAATAACTAATAACTAATAACTAATGTGTATTACAGAAAAGAACAC
Source organism: Petrea volubilis (assembly GCA_026212405.1). NCBI lineage: Eukaryota > Viridiplantae > Streptophyta > Magnoliopsida > Lamiales > Verbenaceae > Petrea > Petrea volubilis. The sequence continues at coordinate 9,465,148 of CM047878.1, forward strand.
CAGTAAAACCACCGATTAGAATTCTCTTTTCTCGTAGACAATTACAACTTCATCTTAGAGATAAATACTTTTTTGGTCCCACAGGAAAGCTTGCTTGCCACATTTAGTCCCACATGATATTTTTTCTCACATTTAATCCCATAGGAAACGAATTTTGCCACATTTAGTCCCACCGACCAATTTCAGGTGTGAAATTTTAAAAATCGATGACGTGTCCGACCACTGAGCTGACGTGGCAGCTGACGAAGTATTTTTTATAGATGTGGCTGTCTGACGTGTTAATAATGAGCCAACAAGGAGAAGTAAAATCTCAAATAACTTTTTTACCCTTATAATTTTATTTTATTATTTATTTATTTTTATTAAAATTTTGTTATTATTATTATTGTATTTTTTAAAATTATCCACCCTAACCCTAACCTTCCAAAATAACCCCCCACCCCCACCCCTACCCCTCATTCCCCAACTACCGCCCCTACCCTTCTCCCGCCCTCTTCAATCCCCTCTCCCTACCCCAAGCTGCTGCCACCTCCTTCCCACTGCCTTGCGCAGGCCCTCCCCCCAACCCCAAGCCGCCGCCGCCTCCTTCGCCTCGTCTTCCGCAGGCCCTCTCTTCCACCCCAAGCCTCCGCCACCATTGTTGCTGAACCACTGTCTCGTCCCGTCTTGCTACCCCCCCCCTGTGTAGGCCCTCTCCCCCATCCCAAACCGTCGTCGCCGCCTGGTCCATCCTCCTTCCTCCCTCCCCTGGTGTCACGGGCGGACTCTCGAGTCGCGCAGCGAAACCAATTTTTCGCGCCCGTGATGCCCCTCAAGTTACACTCAACCCGAAGTCACGGCCAAATTCCATCTCGAGTCTTTATGATGACCCGTAACATACTCGAGCTCAGAAGCTTACTAGGTGCCCGTTCTAGGTGCACGGCTCTCATCCCTCGGAGTGCCCCTACGCCGGAGGCTCGTGTCTGCGCGCCTCTCTCGACTGCGTCTTACTCTTTGGCCCCGACTAGCTAGCTTACTCACCATGCTTCCCTCAAATACTAGGTCTGCTTGCATCTCTTGATAGAAGCGGAGCACACTCGCTCTTCATTGGCATTGAGGGTCATTCGCACGCCCACGACGCATTCCTCGTACTCGACACTCCCTCGAAATGCTTTGGCTTCATGGCTCGCCTTGGGCGTCCTCGTTCATGTCTCGCCCGAGAAGGGCCACATTCAGTCCAAGGCTTACTCGGCTTGCCATCATCAGTTTTGTCCCGCATGTCTCGTGAGACTAGTTTCTTAGCCCACCGACATCTAGCCGACATGTTTGTTGCTCACAATGCGGCGTCGCCCCACGACCGCATGTCTCAAGCCTAGGGACCCTCGTGCACGGCTTGAACCCTTAGAACGTGCATACGAGTTAGATCACGAGGCGTCCGAGTGCTTGCCTCGATCACTCGATCGACCTAGAGGTGCCGCCCCAATAATATCGAAGCCCGCGGGGTATAGCGTCCGTCATATGGCAGCCTCTGGGCGCTTGTGAGCACCCAACGTGGACCCCACGGGTCCCACGCCGCTCGTTCGGTTCCCGACCCGACCGAGGACTCAAGAAACTCCTTCGAGTGTCGAGAGCCGGCCCTTGGTGGCAGGCGTTGCCCACCAAGGATGCGCGCTTTGTGCTAGGACAGCACGGGGAGGACTGGCCGCTGCTCACCGAGGTGTGTCCCCCTTATAATACTCTTGGAAAAATAAACGCTTGTGCCAGCATTGCATACTCAAAGGGCCGAGGAGTCACAATCTGGCGTAACTCCCTCGTCCCAACTCCAAATCGCACACCGCTTTCGCCTACGCGAAGCTCCCGATGCGTACATTAACATCACCAGGTTTCCAGCCCCAAACGATTCTCCATTCTCAGGGAGTTTCCCTCACTGTATGGCCGAATTACACAACTGCCACTGCACTGGCAGCCTACACGCTCGGTTACATTCCCGGACTCAAACGGCGTCCAAATACTGCCCAAACTGATGGAGACGTCCTAACACCCTTAGGAACATGCCACTGAAACAGTTTCGCAAATCTCCAATGATAAAGCTCTCTGCCCAAGAGTCAAAGTGCCTGCATCCGCGCAGAGCACTGCTTGTCGATCGCTCCCATACTTCAATGCCCAACCGGACACGGAACGGCACCAAACTTGGTGGAGATATACCACATGGCCTGATGAGTGATCAGTTCAAACAGGAACCCAATTGCCACTAAGAAAGTGCCTCTGCTCATACGCCGACAAAGCTTGCCAGGCGGGCCGACTGTCCTTGTCCCCTGCAACTCACATGGAGGGTCATGGTGCAAAGTGTGGTCCATGACACCCTCCCCCACTTGATCTGTTGACGTCCTCGTCAACACATACACAAGAGACTCGAAGTGTATGCGGTGCCCCAAATCAACTCTGAACCATTGTGACACCAGATCGCTCAAAGTGCGCCTTGTGCGCAACGCTCGACGAGCACCTTCTGTACACGGATGGGAAGCTCCAGACGCTCCCCCACTTGTGCCGAAGCACAACTCAAATCTTTCCCTCCATGATGCTGGCCAGGCACACTTCGGAAGGAAGCCTACACGGCATCTCAATACCACTTTTCACAGGATGTTGGGTTGCGAATAACATGAGTTCTTAGCTGGGCGTCGCACTCACGGCCACGTCGGGCACGCTTTAGAGGACCAGCAACTTGAGTTGAACTGAAAGTGATTCGGTCGATTGCAGAAACATGGCTGCACAAAACTTAACTGACATTCGATTCCATTGACTGCGGAAACATGATTTGGAATGAACCAGCTTGGAGACGTGTGCGCGCACTACACTCTCCCCCCCTTGAAGGGTTGCCGTCCTCGGTAACTCATAAACTGTTGAGCCCAACCCTTGGTCTTCGGAAGCTCAACCTTATCTTGACGGAAGGGACATTGCGTTCACCTTCGTCCATTTGCAGCTCGAACCCGTACACTGCAAGAATGGGCCTTCTGCCCAAGAAGTCGACAGCTCGAACCCGCACACTGCTCGACCCGGGAGCTGACAGCTTGCCGCCAAGTAACCATTCCATTGTGGCCTTGTACACGGCACTGCACCACTCTGGGACCTTTGTCCCGCAGCCCTTGCTGCACATACTGAATGGGGACTTACCCAACTACCCCGCGGTCGTAGTCAAGTACCAATTCGTCATGGCCTTGAAATACTACGCCGCCCAATCCAATGGGGACTTACTCAACTGCCCCGCGCTCACGGGACCACTCAGCTCATCCCGGCGCCCAGGGACCACTCCCCTTTTGGAGCCCGTCCCTATTTTATTCCAGGCCAACTCTCTTGCTGACCCGCGCGGAAAGAGTTCATTGCTCCACCCACTTCAAGCAAGGTCGTCCCTGTTAGAAATCCTTCAACCAGAGAGCCCATATTATGGTGTCCAAACAACTTCAAAGAACGCCTTGTCCATCACTGCACAAAGATGCACCCCTTGCTAGATGCACCATCTCAAATGCGGGAAGGAGCCTCATCTGCTCCACCCAATTAACTCAGAGGATCCTGTCGGATAATCCCTTCAAAACACATCCTTCTCTCACTCGTGCCGATCCCACTAAGTAAACAGTCGACTCGGCTATAAACTGTTCACTAACTGCTGATCCCAAAGTCATGTCATTCCAACAATCAGTCCACTGAGGCAGTTTAAAGCCAAAGACAGTGCACATGACTGCTGCAAACAGGCATGATTCGGTCCAAAGTCTAGGTCATGACCCACTCGCTTGACGTTCGTGTGCCAATCCCATTCTTCACATAGTACTGGGGTTCTGGAAGGCAAATATTCAGCCATGCCCAATGCATCTTCCGTACTGGATCAGAGATCCAGCTCTGATACCACGTGTCACGGGCGGACTCTCGAGTCGCGCAGCGGAACCAATTTTTCACGCCCGTGATGCCCCTCAAGTTACACTCAACCCGAGGTTACGACCAAATTCCATCTCGAGTCTTTATGATGACCCGTAACATACTCGAGCTCAGAAGCTCACTAGGTGCCCGTTCTAGGTGCACGACTCTCATCCCTCGGAGTGCCCCTACGCCGGAGGCTCGTGTCTGCGTGACTCTCTCGACTGCGTCTTACTCTTCGGCCCCGACTAGCTAGCTTACTCACCATGCTTCGCTCAAATACTAGGTCTACTTGCATCTCTTGATAGAAGCGGAGCACACTCGCTCCTCATTGGCATCGAGGGTCGTTCGCACGCCCACGACGCATTCCTCGTACTCGATACTCCCTCGGAACGCTTTGGCTTCATGGCTCGCCTTGGGCGTCCTTGTTCATGTCTCGCCCGAGAAGGGCCACATTCAGTTCAAGGCTTACTCGGCTTGCCATCATCTCAGGTTTGTCCCGCATGTCTCGCGAGACTAGTTTCTTAGCCCATCGACAACTAGCCGACATGTTTGTTGCTCACAAAGCGGCGTCGCCCCACGACCGCATGTCTCAAGCCTAGGGACCCTCGTGCACGGCTTGAACCCTTAGCACGTGCCTACGAGTTAGATCACGAGGCGTCCGAGTGCTTGCCTCGATCACTCAATCGACCTAGAGGTGCCGCCCCAATAATATCGAAGCCCGCGGGGCATAGCGTCCGTCATATGGCAGCCTCTGGGTGCTTGTGAGTGCCCAACGTGGACCCCACGGGTCCCACGCCGCTCGTTCGGTTCCTGACCCGACCGAGGACTCAAGACACTCCTTTGAGTGCCGAGAGCCGGCCCTTGGTGGCAGGCGTTGCCCACCAAGGATGCGCGCTTTGTGCTAGGACAGCACTGGGAGGACTGGCCGCTGCTCACCGAGGTGTGTCTCCCTTATAATACTCTTGGAAAAATAAACGCTTGTGCCAGCATTGCATACTCAAAGGGCCGAGGAGTCACAATCTGGCGTAACTCCCTCGTCCCAACTCCAAATCGCACACTACTTTCGCCTACACGAAGCTCCTGATGCGTACATTAACATCACCAGGTTTCCAGCCCCAAACGATCCTCCATTCTCAGGGAGTTTCCCTCACTGTATGGCTGAATTATACAACTGCCACTGCACTGGCAGCCTACACGCTCGGTTACATTCCCGGACTCAAACGGCATCCAAATACTGCCCAAACTGATGGAGACGTCCCTAACACCCTTAGGAACACGCCACTGAAACAGTTTCGCAAATCTCCAATGATAAAGCTCTCTGCCCAAGAGTCAAAGTGCCTGCATCCGCGCAGAGCACTGCTTGTCGATCGCTCCTATACTTCAGTGCCCAACCGGACACGGAACGGCACCAAACTTGGTGGAGATATACCACATGGCCTGATGAGTGATTAGTTCAAACAGGAACCCAATTGCCACTAAGGAAGTGCCTCTGCTCATACGCCGACAAAGCTTGCCAGGCGGGCCGACTGTCCTTGTCGCCCGCAACTCATATGGAGGGTCATGGTGCAAAGTGGCAGGCCCTCTCCCCTACCCCAAGCTGCCGCCGCCTAGTCCAGTCCTCCTTACGTCTCCCCCTCCCCCCCGCGCAAGCCCTCTCCCCCACCCTAAGCCATCGTCGTGGCCCGTCCTCCATCTACCACTACCTCTCTCTCTCGTTCCTCCCTCTCTCTCCCAATCTTTCTCTCTCCGCCCTACCCCTCGCTGTCTCTCTCTTCACCTTTGTCCCTTGGAAAATCTCCTCTGATGGGTTCAAGAGTAGCGTCAAGAACAGCGGCGGCCGTGGTGGTGGTCGTTGAGGCGACGGCGGCCGACGGTGGGGGTTTATGTATATAGATATGTATAATATATATAGTGATTTGCACATATATATGTATATGTATAGATATATGTATTTATAAATATTTTGTGTATTTTTATACATATATATATATATTATATTATGTATATATCTATTTGTACATCTCAGCATCCTTAAAGTCCATCTCATCACACTTAAAGTCCATCTCATCACCTAGCAATGCCAAGTCAAAAAATCGATCGGACACGTAAGCTCAATGGCCGGACACGTCATCGATTTTTAAAATTTCACACCTGAAATTGGTTGGTGGGACTAAATGTGGCAAAATTTGTTTCCTATGGGACTAAATTTGAGAAAAAATATTTTTCGGGACTAAATGTGGTAGGTGAGCTTTCCTGTGGGACCAAAAAAGGATTTATCTCTTCATCTTACAGTGCTTGCATGGGCATAATAGAGGATTTTCAGGAGCCATACCTCAATGCAAAATGACAACAGTAAAAGGTCATAAGCTTAGTTAATACAGTAGTATTAGACAATGTTTTGCATAGTCCATTGGGAAAAAAAACACCTTTGTGACAATTTGATTTACCACAAGTCCAAAAATTAAAAGGAATACTCGATCAAAATGAAATAGAACGTAACATCACAAGAGTCGTTAAAAAAGCAAATCGATGATAAAACATTAATAATAAATATAAAATATTCAATTCAGAATTTGCAAATAAGTAAGCTCCTTAATACATATTACACAAGGGAAAAGTCAGGAATTCGGATTCTTGCGATTGTGTATTTCATGGAATTCTTAACTCCTATGTGTAATTCATGGAATTCATTGCAATTTATTCTATACCATTAGAAGAAGTCCAAGCACAATAGCTCCTTACACAAGCAAATACCCTAGTCATGGGCTACAACATTGAATCACACTACATGAAAGTTTTTGGAGTAAGGTTTGTATGATCATTATTTATCAAAGCAATGAGCATAGAAGGAAAAACTTACATACATTTTTACAAACGCAAGACTACTTCTACAAGTCTTTTCCATGTGTTAATTTGTAGTAACATAAGGGGTTTTAGAGTAGGATGGCAGTTACTCAGTCATGGCCATTTTCGAGGAGACAACCAACGCATACCGAGAAAAAATGGGGCGCAATTCAGATAGTTGCTACAAAACACCTTGTGTTGGGCTGATTTTCAAACAACACATTGCTTAAGGGCTATCACCCACTCTGTCGCTTTTGGATATTTTTAAATAGCAAAATAAAAAGGTTAAGGATTAGCTACTCTGGGCCCAAATGTGGGTGATGGTTGCCTTAGATTTCAAATGTATGCCTATAGGTTGATGCCATTTGTACATTACTTCAAGCTTACTACACTCATCAATGCATCCAACGCACTAGAAAATTTGTTTGATTGTGTATTATAAAATCCGAACTGCTAGTTTAAGATGTTTTTCTAAGTAGCCCTGCATGTACAATCCTAAAATTGGCAAGGTATACCAGCTTCAGTCCACTAATTGTAGTTTGTTCACACAAAATTTCTTATTTGTAAATACAAATTACAAGTCGAGAAATATATGTGACAAATATTTGAAAAAAATATGATTTAGTGGAAAATTAATCCTTAAAAGATTAATCCCCTGATTCTTTTCTTCGAATTTGATTTGATCTTTCAATAACGCGATTCGTAGGCTTTGTTGCTTGATTACGAATCAAACGTTGAAAATTTCGATGACACTGTGAAGTACGCCGTGAATACCGTGGATTTGACTTGACTTTGACTTGAAGACAAACGCCGATTTGCTGGTTTGACACCTTAATTGCAGATCAAACGCCTTATTTGGATGATTTCCGCGAAAAACGCCTTGAACGTTGCCTTAATCACCGTGGATTTGAGTTGGGAAAAATGCCAAAACGCGGGGCTAACACCTTGATCGCAGATTGAACGCCTTGATTTGATGATTTTCATGAAGAACGCCAGGAATTTCGCCTTTGGTCTTCATGAATCTTCTTGAGCTTTCCTTTAGAGAACTTTGGGATCTTCTTGGCTTCTCTTGCTCTTGAAAACTTCTTGATGTCCTGTTGATGTCCCCTTTGAGCTCCAAATGACCCTAATTTATAGTTGTTTATGCAAGGTCTTCAGCTTGCTAGCAACTTCTTCGATATTTATCTCTTTAATATAAATTACTTTTTAAAGAGAAAAACATCATTTACGTGTCATTATTTGATTGGTCCACTTGACCAAATGCGCCACTTGTCACCATTTGATTGGTTTTGGACTTTCGGGCTGCAAGACTTGATTTAATTGGCCGAAACACCTCACATTGACATTTGGCGATCTCTCATTCGTCGGTAAAATAAATATTAAAATATCAATTAATATTAACTATTAAATATTGGAATTAAAGTTAGGAAATTCCAAAATATAAAATAGAAAATTTAATTAATATTTAATATTTTAATTTATACTTGTTAATTTTTTAATTGGGCGAAATTTAATCACCAATGAATACCCCCTACTCCAGGGCTCGGCAAAAAAAACGTACCGAATATTTGTGTGAGTGAGGCGGGACTTGAAGTACTTAATTTCCCAAATTTGCCTTTAGGGGAAAGATAAGCATATTTTTTTTCTTTTTTTTTTTGTTTAAAGAAATAATCATGGACTTTTAAGAAATAAGGTCCATTAATCTCCTCACCTGAGTCTATTTGGGCCTTGAATCTAAAGTTGTAAAACAATTTGACCCATGATTTGGGCATATCAATTACAGGATTTATCCTTGCCGTGAAATTCAGTCCAAAGTTAGCTACACAATTGCAAGATTTTCCTTTGCAAAAACTTAATTGCGTCAACATATTGCATAGCAACGTGGCTGTATTATTAGGAAATATATTTCAATCGAAGCTCTATCACAACAACATCTCATAGTCTCAATTCCTATCTGAGTTTGTTTACTCATTAAGTCCGTGTAGAATTAAAACCGTGGATGATAATGCCTATATGAACTTGGAAAATTGAATTCCAAATCAATCTGTTCTCAAACTTAAAGCAGCAGTATAGATCCTCCCCTTTTGCGTTTCTTTCTTTTTGTTTATTTGAAGACATGTGGGCCCCACGGTTATTATGACACCAAGACAAAACTTTATCTCATCAGACTTGGCTTTTGATTTGGAAACCCAATTAACCTTGAATTCTCCTCCAGCAATAATACATCTCAATCCTAATGCGAGTGTAATTAATATCCTTTGATCAGTGGACGAAACTCCGTGAGTGCTTAGGCAACAAATAAATTAATTTCATTGATCATTTGAATCCTATTCAAATTCAATCACTCCAAATTTGTGCCTATAAAAGGGATCATCCGTCTCTGCTCATTCAACGCAAAACAAAAGTAAAGTTGGCGCTTAACCGCAAGGAAAAGAAATCGGTGATTCTCTCTTAGTGTTCGCCACTTTATTTTCTTTGTCTCTCTTTTATATAGGTATATAAATGTATATGTATGTGTGTACACATATACGTACCGACTGTGAATTTTGTTGTTTTGGCTTTTTGGCAGGCAGTGCATAACTCAAGAAGACACTACACAATTATCCGAAACAAAATCGAGCAATTGACTCAAACTGTTTGTTGTGAGATCTTTAAGTGCTACGATTTGTATCTATTGTTCCCTTTGAAAATGTTTGTAGTTTCTTCCTTTGTTCTGCTTGTTATCCTTACACCTTTGCTTTGAATTTACTAGGTTCAATCATGGTCTTTTTCAAAGTTACTACGTCCCGCTGCGGAGAGAAGCACTTGATGATTCTCGATGATGAAAACGAGCCTATGGAGAAGGGTACATTCTTGGTAGTCCATGCCCCTACTATTGGCCGATACGCAAAGAGGCGGCCGAGATTGGCAAACCCATTGCATTAAGAGGATTGGTCTCGAGAAGTTTCTTTGAGCAAGACATCCAAGGCGTGGTCTTTGTAAGCAACTCATCACCAGCATGCAGACGAGCTAAACTTATGACTAATGTTCAATCGGCACATCATAGAAGGCAAGGTCAAGTGGCCGAGATTGACGAACACGGAGGATTGCCCCAAAAAGTTTCTTTGAGCAAGACATCCAAGGTGTAGTCTTTGTAAGCAACTCATCACTAGCATGCAGACGAGCTAAACTTATGACCAATGTTCAATCAGCACATCATAGAAGGCAAGGTCAAGTGACCGAGATTGACGAACACGGAGGATTGCCCCAAGAAGTTTCTTTGAGCGAGACATCCAAGGAGTAGACTTTGAGAGCAACTCATCGCCAGCAAGTAGACGAGCCAAACATCTCACCAATATTTGATCCGCGCATCATAGAAGACAAGGTCAAGTGGGGGGACCCTATTCAACTCGCCGATGGATTTGAGCATGTCAAAGCCTAGTGGGAGTGGACGAAGGACATTCTCAACCAGTACGAATACAATGCAAGTCGGCGATGATCAGCATAGACAACGCGGTACATGCTTCTTTGTCTTCTTATGACCAAAACTTGGAGATCATCGAGGTGTTTTGCAAGGCATGGTGTACATCTACCAACACACTTTTGACTTCTTTCGGAGAGTTTCCATATCATTGTGGGATTTGTGTACCTTGGCGGGCCTTCTAATGATGGGACTTCTACACGACGAGGTAATTGCTAGCGCCATGGAACTAAATAAAGTTGACGACAAAAGGAAGAGATTTATTCCTCGCTGCCATAAGTACTTGTTTCATGCCTTCCACATACTGCAAAGGGAGTGCCAACAGAGATCAATGTTCCCCAGTTATCGTCAGCGATTAAGTGAGCATTTGGTACAAGAAGGACGTGAAGTATTGCCAACCATCAATGCAGAGAGAGAAGAAACCAACCGGTCTGAAGCCAATTTACAATCTTCCTGGCGATTTTGGTGCTCATGAAGGATGGTCTATGGCGGAAGAAGAGTTATTCTCGAAGCTTGGCATCACGGCGACTTTGAAGGAAGAGGTTTATTTGGCGGCACACTTGGCTTGCTGGCTTTGGACCTCCACCCTTGCAGTTGATGACGTCAACCCGATACTTCCCAGTGCCTCCAAGATTGCAAGTATTCCAGTGAGTGAATAGCTAAACTTTTCACCATGTCCGAGCGAGAATATATGAGATTGTTGAAGAAAGAAAAGAGACCATTCCCACTGCAGAGAAGATTATCCCGTGATGAAGTATGGCCCAATTCTCTATCTCGAAGTTGCTAGGAGACTGTGCTCTGGAGATTTAGGAGGCCACTATGCTCAAAGACCCGGTGTGATAACCACCTCGATTTATAGAACTTGAAGACTTGGTGACTATATTTTGGAGAATCGGCGTCGAATTCAACTCGAAGGCTTGGTTATTGCATCGTGGAAATCTGTATATTCGATGGTTCAGCCGACTCAAAAGCTTGTTGACCGCATTCGGAGATTTATGGACTTGACCGTGCAGCTAGCTCGAAGCTTGTTGACCGCAACTAGAGTTTGTAGACCTTGGTATGCAATCGGCCCAGAAGGTTGGTGATGTAATAGCTACACGAACAAATTATTCTATCCAAAGATTACGACTGAACTTAGAAGTTATCTAAGCTACCTACGTACCCAATGAAGGGATCAAGTCATATTGTAGTTCAAAGAACCGGGCTAATTTTGAGGGGGTGCCGTACACAGTTTATACTCATGCGGGCCAGGAGTATCTATTTCTTAGCCACCTTGGACTAGGTGGAGTATTTTTATACTTAGCCACATCAAATACCTCCAGTGGAGTATGCACTACTAGAAAAATAGCTAATAGCCACGGATTTTAGCCACGGAAAAAACTCGTGTTTAATCCGTGGCTATTAGCCACGGATTTAAATAAAAAAAAAAAGAAAAAAACTTAGCCACGGATTATCCACGGCCTAGCCGTGGCTATTTTTGGTGGCTAAAATTGGTGCGAAATTTGCCGCCAATTTTTAGCCACGGATTCACCACGGTCAGGCCGTGGCCGTGGCTAAAAATCCGTGGCCAAGTTTTTTTTTTTTGGGCACTAAATATGGTTTAAACTCTTGACTTCTTAGTTGAAATTAGAGCATTAAACCACTACACCACTTTAACTTTTTATTTAATAATTAGTTTTTACTATACTTAACTAATATATGTATATTATATATATATATTGATATATATATAATAAATGATTTGATATATTACATACATATAAGATTAGATATACTTATGTACATGTGTATTCATATATAATTAGATGTATATATATCAGATATATATGTACATATATAACATCTATTAGATATATAATACATTGATATAAAGATGATTGATATATATTTCAATGTTTATTTTAATATCAATTCCAATGACGAATGGTCGTTTCAATTATTTGACGATATTATAATGTTATATTGAGTTAATATACAACTTAACTTTCATAATTATTTCTTTAGATTTAATTTATCATTTTATTATAATATCACAATATATGTTGGATTATACTACATATATAAGTATATAAGTATACTCATAATCAGTCTATTTGATCATTTATTGTCAATTGTTTATATATAAGAGTTAATTATCTATTTTTGAAAGTTTATAATTGATCAATTGTCATACCTTATATTATAGTTTTATTAATAATTCAACAACGTATAATTGTTATTGATAATTTACAATATTTAAGTGTAAAATAGCTAGGATAATAAGGCAAAAATGGTTTAGCCACGGTCTGGCCGTGGTTATTAGCCGCGGTCAGACCGTGGCCAAGCCGTGGCTAATAGCCACGGTCTGACCATGGCTGGTTGTTAGCCATAGAATAAAAAAATTTTATTTTTTGAATCTGATGTGGTTCGAACTCTTAACCTCTTGGTTGAAATTAAAGTATCATACCACTGGACCACTTAATTTTTTGTGAAGAATTAGTTTTTGTTGTACTTAACTAGTATAAAGTATGCGAAATTCTTAATATAAATTATCTAAATAAATTTTCTGATAATTTTTATTTTTGCTATTAATTTATTAAATGTTTTTTTATAATTAATAAATTACTTGTTCAATCACTAAATACTTTCCAAAAACAAAAAAAAAGAAAAGCCAAAGATTAGAAAAAAAAAAGAAAAAAAGAAAGGAATACTTTTCATAATGTGGATTTATGCTATAGAACTATGTGTTTCAAATTATTTTTTTAATTACATACTTAATTTAAAATATTTAAAATTGATGTATATTCATGTAATAAAGTAGATTCAACATAAATGATTTCATTAAATTATGAAAGCTATCCCACAATATAAAGATAGAGCTATACTTAAATACATATATGAACAAAAAAGTAAAGCGAGTTTGATTTAACTAGTGATCAAAAATTATTTGATATAACTTGTCAAAAAATAATTTAAATAACTAATTCAACAAAATAAATTCAAATATTTGATTTGTGTATTTAAATTGATTTAGGATTATTATTCATTTACTCAATAGAAAAATAAAATTATTATTTGAAATTGTTGAAATAAATATTTTACCTACATATTTGAAATAAAAAATAAAAAATGGTTAATAAATCAAATATTAGTAAAACTAATAAAATATAAAAATAGATAATTTATTTAGATAAATGAAATTTAAAATATAACATAGATATATGTTAAACATAAGACAAATAGTGTCACAACCAAAGATGTCAAGTGGCTTAGTGGCTTTGATACTACAATTGTAACCATGAGGTCCATAGTTCAAACCCCATGGAGTGCAAAAATGTTAAAATTATCTACATGGCTCTTTGGGGGTGGGCTTGGTTCAGGGGTGGGTGGGGGGCTACCTGGGTTGGGTGGGGGTGGGGGTGGGTGGTCACCACATTGGCCATGGATTGGCCACGGCCTGGCCGTGGCCATTGGCCATGGATTGGCCACGGCCTTATATTTTCTAGAATTCTGTGGCCAAATTGGCCACGGCATGACCGTGGTTATTAGCCACGGCCTGGCTGTGGCCAATCCGTGCCTGAGTAAAAGCTGTGGCTAAATGGCCGTGGCTAACGTTAGCCACGCCACTTTTAGCCACGGATTTTCCACGGATAAAATCTGTGGCTAATTTTTTGGGCCACGGATTTTTGCCAAAATCCGTGGCTAAATCCATTTTTCTAGTAGTGATGTTAGCATTTTAACCATATGCACTACCATTGATGGACACCGTACACAGTTTATACTTATGCGGGTCAGGAGTGATGCAGTTTAAGCTCGTGCGTCAGGAGCAATATTTTTTGAATTTGCTGATATTTTATACTCATGTCAAGGAGTTTACTTAAATTTGATTTAAATAGTTTATACTCATGTTAAGGAGTACACTTTGAATTTGACTTTAACAGTTTATACTTGTGTTAAGGAGTACACTTTGAATTTGACTTTAACAGTTTATACTCTTGTTAAAGAGTACACTTGACTGACTTTGATTTTTTTTTTTTAATAAAACAGTTTATGCTCATATCCAGGAGTGTTTGTAGCTCGAAGATGAAGATTATTTGCCCCCTGTTTCTTCTTGGGATGGCACAACCATTACATGATCCTTACGAATTCTTGGCATTTGGAAGATAAGACTCCATCTCACTGTTCCATTTGCTTTCTTAATTGGGATGAGCATTGGCTTCCACTCAAATCTTGTCAGCTGTACGAAATCATATTCATTGAACTTTTTGAGCTGATTCATTACTTGACGGCGAGGTCGTGTTCTTGTCTTTTCTGTAATACTTATTTAGTATGAGTTGGCAATGACTTCCACTTCATTGGCATGAGGAATTTTGGTAGTACAAAAAGAAAAAGAATTTTGGCATCCTATTTCGTCTGAGGTAGCATGCACTGTTTTGACTTTTGGCTGAAAGCCTCTCTCAGTGAAGAAGTCAGCTAAAGTTAAGGGGTCCCGTTTGCAACTACTTGATGATTTTTTTTAATCCAACATGTTGCGTTTTAGAGCTTTTCACCAATGCATGGTGCTTGCGCTTAACTGGAGTTGGATTTCTTGACCACGTCGAATGAATTTGCTTGACGCGTTGCATTTGTTTTCTTTGGCAGGTCACTAGAGTCCACTCATCGCTATCATCAGTTTTAGTAGAAGGCTTTGTCATTGATTTAGTGTTTGCATCAGCACACATATTTTCAACCATATTAGGGTCAAAACTCCCAAATTGGATTGTCGTCGATGCCCCCATGAGTGTTGGTGACAAAACGACACTTTTCTTGACTTCAGGGATATCATTTGCACTTGCAATAGTGGTGACGCTAGTAATATTTGTGTCCGCAGCATCTTCACTGTCAAGGATTATTTTCCCATCCTTCACTAGTGCCATGATTTTGTCCTTAATCACAAAGCATTTTTTAATAGGATGACTGATGACTTGATGGTATTTGTAGTACTTTGGATCATTCACCCTCACACTTTCTTTAGAGCGCTTTGGTTCTGGTAGCTGAGTTAGCTTTCTTGCCAGAAACTCATCAAATATGTTGGAGACATCAGAGTCTAGGAACGGGTACTCTTTCTCTTGCATCTCTTTAAGTGTTAGCCGACGTCTTTCATTTGGGATGTGTTGATTTTCTAACTTTCCTCCACTTTTGTTATTACCGGCAGGCATTTTGAAATGAGTTGCTTTGGCAAGCATGGACTCTTTCGCAGATGACTCACTATAGTCATCATTCTTCTTTATACTTCTCTTTTCCTTCCATTGGTCTTTTGCAGGGAAGTTGGTTTCATGATTGGCAATGCTGAGGTTCATGTCATGGGCGCGGGTAGCTAGCTCTTCAAAGTTGCGAGACTTGATTCCTTGGAGAATATATAGAAACCCCCAGTGCATTCCTTGGATACACATCTCTACTGCAGAAGTCTCAGAGAGCTTATCCTTGCAATTCAAACTTAGCGCACGCCAACAATTGATGTAGTCCACAACAGGCTTGTCTTTCCACTGTCTTGCATTCGTGAGCTCGATCATGCTTACAACGTGCCGTGTGCTGTAGAAACGGTTTAGGAACTCCCTTTCCATTTGTTCCCAACTATCGATGGACTTGGGCTCCAGGTCGACGTACCAGTCAAAAGCATTTCCCTTTAGTGAGCGTACGAATTGTTTCACCAAGTGGTCTCCATAAGTTCCCGCATTGTTGCATGTTTCTACAAAATGAGCGACATGCTGCTTTGGGTTGCCCTTCCCGTCAAATTGTTGGAACTTTGGAGGTTGGTAGCCTATTGGCATCCTCAGCGAGTCAATACGTCTAGTATAGGGCTTCGTGTATGTCGGATAATTCTGCGTTGGAACACCATATTGAGCTTTTATAGTGTTGGCAATCATATCCTGCAATTGTTGAACAGACAATGTGGCAATAGAGGTGGTTGGCTGCTCAGAGATGGTTGGCTGCTCAAGTCTTGGCACATGCTTGTGTTTTTGATGTGTCTTTTCAATTCGCCCTTCATTTGCGACTTGAACTTGAGGAGGTAGATGCCTGTGACTCGGCTCCTCGACGTTTGAGTGCTCTAACTTTTCCACAAGCTGAGCGATTTGGAAGTCCTTATCCTCAATAGTTCTTTGCAAGTTTGCTATAGCTTGGGCCATTTAAGCCAATTGCTCATCCACAGTGGTTGCCTCAGCAAAGTGGAGTGCTTTGGCGATAGATGTTGTTGGGCTTGAAGGGTTGGAACCGTGGAAAGACTCAAAGTCGGAGACCTTGGCTTTGGTTGAGGATTGATTGACAATGGCCTCAGCAAGCTTGTCAATGTCATCCCTTTTGGTAAAACGAACATTATTGTTCTTAGTGGCCATTGAACTTGCTGCACAAGTGATTTGATATGTTTGTGATGAGAAAATAGATGAGGGGTAGGTTCGGGTCCCACTGGGCGTGCCAGAAATTTGTTCACACAAAATTTCTTATTTGTAAATACAAATTACAAGTTGAGAAATATATGTGACAAATATTTGAAAAGAATATGATTTAGTAGAAAATTAATCCCTAAAAGATTAATCCCCTGATTCTTTTCTCCGAATTTGATTTGATCTTCCAATAACGCGATTCGTAGGCTTTGTTGCTTGATTACGAACCAAACGCTGAAAATTTCGATGAACACCGTGAAGTACGCCGTAAACACCGTGGATTTAACTTGACTTCGACTTGAAGACAAACGTCGATTTGCTGGTTTGACACCTTGATTGCAGATCAAACGCCTTATTTGGATGATTTCCGCGAAGAACGCCTTTAATGTCACCTTAATCACCGTGAATTTGAATTGGGAAAAATGCCAAAACGCGGGGCTAACACCTTAATTGCGGATTGAACGCCTTGATTTGATGATTTTCATGAAGAACGCTAGGAATTTCGCCTTTGGTCTTCATGAATCTTTTTGAGCTTGCCTTGAGAGAACTTTGGGATCTTATTGGCTTCTCTTACTCTTGAAAACTTCTTGATGTCCTGTTGATGTCCCCTTTTGAGCTCCAAATGACCCTAATTTATAGTTGTCTATGCAGGGTCTTCAGATTGCTAGCAACTTCTTCGATATTTATCTCTTTAATATAAATTACTTTTTAAAGAGAAAAATATCATTTACGTGTCATTAGTTGATTGGTCCACGTGACCAAATATGCCACTTGTCACCATTTGATTGGTTTTGGACTTTTGGGCTGCAAGACTTGATTTAATTGGCCTAAATACCTCACATTAACATTTGGCAATCTCTCATTCATCGGTAAAATAAATATTAAAATATCAATTAAAATTAACTATTAAATATTGAAATTAAAGTTAGGAAATTCCAAAATATAAAATAGAAAATTTAATTAATATTTAATATTTTAATTTACACTTGTTAATTTTTTAATTGGACTAAATTTAATCGCCAACAGGGTTATTAGAAGGAAGCTTGATATGGGTCGAGGTATATAAAGCGTGTTTCTAGTAGCCTAAACCGATTGGCAGAGAAGGCCATATCTTTAGAAACATGCTCTAATTGGAAAGGGTAGAATCTGTTTCGAAATTGTAATTTTATAAGAAATCCTAAGTGGAGTAGTAATCTCTGGCAAAGCAAAGAAGAACCCTAGTCTCAATGGAGTTATCTTGGTATAATATTGGTCTATTATACCTTTATAGATATACAATTTTATATCTCGTAATTTACAAAACATTACTTCTTCATATCTTATGTTTTCAGATTCTAGTTCTTAGTTCTAACTTAAGAAACAAAAGTGATGCACGAAGAACCTTCCCATGTTCCATTGTTTTGTAGGAATCTAGATGGGAATAACAAGATTATTGGTGCACAAAATTGAGGTACTTATCAGAATGAGAAAGGGACCACAAAAACACAATATTGTTGTAAAACGACAAAGTCTCCATATTCTAAATTCATAATATGCTCGATGTATACTTACTTTCATTAGGCTAAAAACAAGTAAGCGTATCAATTCAACTAGCTCTATCTTCCTATTTTTTTCTTTTTGCTTTTTTTTTTCAAAAGGAGGATGACATTTGCATGAAATACGTTTTTACTTGACAACTAAACACTAAGCACATCTTTCTAGTTTCCTACCTTTAGACAAACAATGGTGTCCACAAACATGAGTAGACCTCTAATAACATAGTTTTGACAAGCTATCATTTCCAACTACATTTACACGAATTCAAACAATCTAAAATGTTCATTAAGTATAAATAATAATATTTATTTGCATGAGCCATAATAAGATTTTCACTTGTGAGTTTTCTCATCCATTACCAAGGAATTTATAATAGCTCTCATCATCAAGTGTTTCAATGGAGGTCAAATGACAACGAATATTACTACATACATGCTTCACATCATGCAGTGCTAAACTTATCCCATGGTTTATTTTTTAGCAAACAGAACATTGCCTACTATCCATACCACTATATCTCTTTTTATATTAATTCAATACTCTAAAGTCACTAGCAGTATAGAAAGTGTAAATATCCATCCTTGAAATACATAAAACGAAGCACAACTATCAACCACCCGACTTGCGCCATTACAAGCATCATAAATCACATTGTCATCTGAAGTAAGAAAAGATCAATCTTTGCGATAGTCGTAGAACATGACCATTATTTTCATGATATTTTTTTCTTCTTTTTCCCTAATTTTTCCTTAAAATCAATCAATTGCAGTTGTCAATCAATGGTCTATTACAATTGAACACCATCGAATAAAAATTAAATACAAACTACTCCGCAGTAGGAAGAAACTAGTATCAAACTAAAAAAAAAATACCTACATCACAATAAATCAAACCCATATCCATTTGTAGGGTCTCCACCTTACCACTGAAGCAAGGTCTCATTAGCTCATTTTTCCTATTTATCTAGTACCTTCATTGCTTCTCCTTCATTTCAAGCAGTACTTATTGATTTGACTAATCATACAGCATCAATGGCACTTAAAATCTATTCATCTTGACATTAACTTGCTTTGATTTTTATCTTTCTCTTTGTATTTGCTTTTTTGCACATTTTTCGTAACAAACAACTTAGGTTGAGATGAAAACTACATTTTCTTTACTCTTATTTCTCTATTAAAAATAATAATTTTATTAAGTTCAACAGTTACGCCAGCGTTATGAGCAAGTGTTCGAAAGTTCAAAAATGTAAAATCCGTGCCAATCAGCTAATCAAGAACTCCTTGAAATTATTCAAGTGATTAGCAATATAACTTATTTATATATATTTCAACTGCATCATCTTTTTAACAATAAAATTACTATTTTTTATCTCTAAGTATACAAAGTACTAATATCTCCACAAAGATCGGGCATGTGTGTCATGTTGGATATGATTGATTGTATCATTCTATTCAACAATCTGTTTGATAAATTAACATGCTTCTCGCATCTTTCATTTTTGTTGTCTATCCTATACTTTAGCATCATGCTATGTCTTCCATGTGAAGGGTAGAATTTAAAGGGCCAGTTAAAACTAGTTTTAAAAAAGATCACTATAATTTAATGCAAATTTATAACAAGTTTATAAGCTCCAAGCTTAGGGCAAAACATATTTGCTATACATGCAAGAATCACAGATAAATAAGAGAGATTAAGAAGGTTATCACCAAAAGAAGCTATTGTTTTGACTACAAAAGTTGGGTATCCAATTCTATCACATCGATCTACACTATTCGATAAGTATCCAACACTCAACAGTTTGCCAAACTTCTAGCGAAATAGGATCACAAATCACCACTTGATCGTCAACTTGATGAAAATAGCCGAATGCCACAACTTAAATTTTTTTTAAAAAACAAATTTGTTACTTTATGGAGTTCAATTCCTCCAAACTCTTCATTTTTGCAAAAGTTCTTTGAAGGGGTTATAAAGTTGGCCAAAGAGAATGCATTAGTGTTGAGCGTAACACATAAGTTTAAGAATTCAAATATGCTTCCATTTGTACAAAATGATAGTAAACATGCTTGCATTGTAAAAACTAAGATTTACATTCACAAAAATATTATGGTGTCATTGTCACATTCAAAACGAATGAACAATTATTTTTTTTCTCCTTCACCTTCTTCGATACGTTTCATGAATGGGACATAATTGAAAATGAAATTTGCAATTCCCTTAATTGAATTCTATACTATTATTATTTATGATGATCATTATGATACTTAACATTATACACTTATAGTTTTGAACTTGTCATTTTTGCAATTTTCCTGTCTGGAAGTTCCAAACAATTCCAATCATCATCATCAATATCAATGAAAAATTGTTTCACCAATTCTTCACTAACTTGTTCCAGCTTTGGAGGCTCCCACTGCAATACAAAGCACTTCTTATATGCAATAATAAAGTAAGAATTTCATAAAAAAAATAATAATCTCCAACTAAAAATTATTATTAAATTAATTTGAGTAAAATCAAACTAGATGAACAACAGTTATATGACCAAGATTTCTTTTAGTATATTATTCAATTCATTATTTTATTTAGTGTCATTGATTAAATTAGTTCTTTTTGGACAAAAAAATGGAAACATACTTTTCAATATCATTAAAAAGCAAAAACTATTACTTTTTGTAATGTTACCAATAGGATTAGAATTCTTTAACAAATGTGTGTATGTTTATTAATAGGGATAATTATTCCCACCACTCCTGAGTTTAGGCGTAATTACAAATAATACCCCTTTGTATAGGAAATTACCGATACCCCCCTGTGTTTTGTTGGCGTTTTACAATTTTCACCTTCCGTTAAGTTGACTAACAGTCAACGTCTGCATACCAACGTGATCTCACGAAATTACTCTTCTAAAGGTGGGAATATTATTTAAACAAATATAAATTGACTCATTCACCCTTGAGGGTGTTTATGGTAAATAATATAATTGTTTGAGGTGTTTTATGATAATTGAGTACAATGTCTCAAGGAGGGTTTAATGTAATATTTTTGTTAAATATATATACACACACATATATATATATACACACACACATGAAGGTACAAAGGGGCGAGAGATCGAGAGGGGCAAGAGAGAGAGGTACAGAGGAGGGAGGAAGAGAGAGAGAGATGGGGAGAGAGTAGGAGGCAGGGGTGGGGTGGGAGGTGGTGATGATGTTTTGGGGGGGAAGGGGGAAGGGGGTAGGGTTGGGGGGGGGGTAAGTTAGGGTTTTGTTTGAAAAATGATAATTTTTTTTCAATGAAGGGTATTTTGGCCAATTCAATTTTATACTTATTTTTTCATTTTTTAAATAAAAAATATTTCAAACATTGAAGGGGCAAAATTGATATTTTATTATTTCCGTCTATTTTACTAAAAAGTCCACAAAATATAGGGGGGTATCGGTAATTTCTAATACAAGAAGGTGTTATTTTTAATTATGCTTAAACTCAGGGGTGGTGGAAGTAATTATCCCTTATTATAATATCCTTTAGAAAAACAAAAACTTAAAGATTTTTAAGAGATTTTGCTAGCGCCACGAAATACGACATAGAAAATGAGGGGAAAAAATTGTTTGCAATCTTTTTTTGATCACATATTAACTCATCGAATGAATATAACTCGCGCGTATTGTCTGGTATTTTGTGACTTTTTTCGGCCAATAATATAAGTGTGTTATTCCCAAATACATATATTTACATATACTTTTTTGTGTATTGTTTGTGAGTTTCGTAATATCATGATGAAGGTGCATAGATAAATATAAGTACGCAAAGAGATGTGTATACTTATATAAAATAATTATGAACTTCTACGCTATGAAATACATAATTTTATCATTTGTACCTTTGGACTTTGATCTTTGTCGAAGAATATTGCCCTTGCACCCTACATGTTTTGTTTCAAACATACCAATTAAATGGTAAAATTTTTGAACTCACACGAAATATTTGTACAAGTACCTCACAAAAGTCCTTATTGAATGTTCGTCTTAGCATGTGACGGGATATGACATAGTCACGTCTTAGGCACTCTTCCAGAGTTATGCTTCGTCCTTCTCTGATCTGAAGTATCAAAATAGCAAGGACTAAGGGGTTGTTTGCGGGGGAAATCCAAATTTCATCCTATAAGTTGATTCATTTGGGGTTTTAGTTATTCTGTCAACACTGTTCGGATTTTCATCATTTCATGTTTTAAAATTGGCAATTTTGGTCCGACTTTCGCCGAAATTTCAATTTTTCAGCAAGACCCTAATGACTTGGATACGAAATTGTTGGGTTGTACCATTAGAAAATGGAAATTTACACAAACATGGAACCAAATTTGCCAATTTTAGAAACTTATAGAATGACAGCCCAAACAGTATAAACAAATGGACTAAAATCCAAAACTCGTCGATTTATATTACAAAACCTTTTTTTTTTGTTGGTCAATATATATTATGAAAACTGAGTAGTAGAGAAGTTATAAAAAGTCTTAGCAGCAAAAGTGGATAGTGTTTGGAAAGAAAAAAAATGAAAATTGTGGCTGAATTTTTAAGAAAAAATATTTAGAAGTAGTAAACAAAAAAGCCTGAAAGATGCTTCCACCTTTTAGCTTGTTTTTTAAATGAACGAAAACCCCCTCTAAATTATGATTTACCATCCTATTATATTCTGGCTTTTATGTAGTCAAATATATATCATCATGTAGATCAATAATAACATACTACTATTTAAAAAACCATATAATCAACTAATTCAGGAATGTTCATGATGGTATTACTGATTTTAGGGCAATCTTCAGACTTGTTGGAGAAGCAGTTCTCATGGAACTTATTGCATTGACTATCCATTTATCTCCACAGCTTACAACCTCAGTTTCCTTGTGAGGGGGAACCAAAAAAAAAAAAGGAAGCAACATAAAGGTAAATAACTATTATATTTATAAAAAATTGATTAATATTTGAGAAAGCTTTACTTTTTGTCCCCCATGCTTACACTTATTTTGATTTTGGTCCCTCATGTTTACGCACTATCATATTGGTCCCTCACATTATATTTTTTTATCCAATGTCATCCTTCCATTAAATTTTCAATTAAAAGCTAAATGATTGAGGGGCAAAATATAACTAATTTGTTAGCTTTTAACAGAAAATTTAACGGAAGGATGATATTGGATAAAAAAAATGCAACGTGAGGGACCAAATGTGATAGTGCGTAAACATGAGGGACCAAAATCAAAATAAGTATAAGCGTGAGGAACGAAAAGTGAAGTTTTCTCTTAATATTTATTGCAAATTTTGATAGGTACGTTGTATACTTACAAGTGATGACAATGTCTTCAACGGTATTCTTTGAAAAACATTT
Organism: Petrea volubilis; assembly: GCA_026212405.1. Classification (NCBI taxonomy): domain Eukaryota; kingdom Viridiplantae; phylum Streptophyta; class Magnoliopsida; order Lamiales; family Verbenaceae; genus Petrea; species Petrea volubilis. Next base: position 9,488,659 of record CM047878.1, read on the forward strand.
ATTGATTATATCCATTCTGTGTAATGAACAAATTTATTTATTAGTAAATGAAAATTTTTTACTAATAAAATTTTTCATCATAGAAATTAAATATAAACATTATATATATTTTTAATATCATTAGTAAAAAGGTTATAGATAAACTATCCGTGTCTAAATATGTACCTTATGAAAGCACTGCCTTGTTTTAAATTTGGCTTTTGAATATATTTTTCAAGAGCATTAAAAACTGCTGACGCATCCACGTCTACCACTTCACCTAGCTCATTTTCCAGCGGTTTAAGATCCTGCATATAAATTAACTCAAAACATGATACTCAGATTATGAATATATGTTTAAAATTATTTTTAGAACATTACAATTATTATGGTAGATAAAAACATTAAATTTTTTTGTTACCTAGATCAAAAATCCCTAACGGTCTAAGATCAATAGTATCATTTTATTTAATTTTTTTTGATACAATTAACTCGGGACACCTTATAGATGTCAATCGGAATGCCACACCTGAGCACACACACTCACCCATAGGGAAAAAGGAGGGCACAAAAGGGTTCAGACTTAGGACTTTAGTGGTGTCGGTATGAATCCCCACCACTGGGCTACAACCCCAGTGGCGAATAGTATCATTGTTGAGGATACAAAAGATACTTTAAATATTGAGTGCTTCAATTTTTGTTAGTATTTGAAATAAATTTATCTTTTTATAATACATATCTAGCTAGCATAATTTTTATAATAGAATTACCAAACTCATCACTTTGTGCTATTTGTTTTTTTCAATTTTTCAATGAGGTTGATCCCATCAACGTCTTCACATTGGATTAGTTATCAAACTTTAAGTTTCTCCAAAAGCTTCTTGAATATCCAAATTTGAACTTGAACAATGATAACCTAAAAGTACAATACACTCAAATGCATCTTCAACAACTTGAACAAACGTTCAATAGGCTTAGAGTCCCTTTGGATCACTACAAAAAAAAGTAATATTATTGACAATATTTAAAAGTATAAAAATTGTCACCAATGAACGTATTAAGTGATAATATATTCTATTTTGTCACTAATTAAATTTTTTTTGGTGACAACAATTTTTATGTTGTCACAATATCACTCAATGGTGACAAGAAGTAATGTTTTAGTTGCCACCATTGATAATTAGTGACACATCTATAATGACAACTTGGTGACAACAAAAATTGTTATTAGAATTTTGTGACAAGATTCCATTGACACTAAGTTGTCACAATAGGTGTGTCACTAATTATTACTTTCACACTATATTGCCATATTTTGATAGTAAGTTGTCACCATTGATATTGTGCATATTATGCTTTGTGATAGCATCAATTTGTTGTCACCAAATATAAATAATTAATGGCAACTCTTTGATTATCACTTATTATATTGTCACAAATTTAATCATTTTCTTGTAGTGGATGGGCTTTTTTCAGTAAAAAAGCACTTATTTTTTGAAAAAAAAAACATTTCAAACAAAAAATATTATGTTTGGATGGGCTTTTTGAAAAAAGCAAAAGCCAGGAAAAAAAAAAAAGAAAGTCGAAAAGAGCTTTTTTAGAAGCTACGTACCCTATAGTAGCTTTAAATAAAAGCACTTTTAACCACTGTATCCAAACGCAAAACTGCTTAACTTAAAAAAAAACTCTACAATAAACAACACCATTCAATAAGCATTTATTAAGCCTATCCAAACAGGCCCTTAGTGCCATTGTTCTTCAACAATCTTGAAGATGGCTCTTGTTATGGTATTATTACAGTTATGAAAACAATGACGGAAAATAAATTTAATCTAAAATCAAGTTTTATTTACATCATTATTCATAGCTTAAATTAATAATTGAAAGTCAGGTATATAAGTTCATCTACTCAAAAATAATGTATCTTTTATTTCCTAGAAATATTAAGAGCGATACTTTGTGTCGTACAAGGAATTGATAACACAATAGAGATCGGAAAATTTTTAGAGACAAACTTACTAAAGCTGTCAAATCTTATAATTTACCTCTAAAAGTGATATATACATGCAATTTGAATAGAAAGCTTCTATGTTTTTTTTGCAACTACGTTCATAGGGTTTTTTTTTTTTCTGAAAAACCTCGTGACATATTAATAGTAGAAATTTTATTATTTTTAAAGGCAAATAAAAGAGCCATCTAACGAATATCACAATTATTGTAGCGAGCACTGTGACACCAAAGGTTCCACTACAACTATCCACGACTAAACATACTTCGAAAAAATGGTTATTCTAAATTTTTAAACAAATTACTTGCAACCACAACATTGAATATTTGAATTTGAAAGTGAAAAGTCATATTTGCACTGCCCATGCACAATGAATGTATATCAAGAATCAAATCATACCTTTGAAGAAACGAAATGAGTTGCCAAACCACATTCCAGCATTTCAATCCCATTTATTCTTGCACCAGTTAGTCCTAAATATTCACCTACGAGATATAGCCAAATTCATAATTTGAATACTATTTATGACAGTCTTTATTCTTATATGTGTACTAATTTTTTTTTTTAGTTATTTTCCAAATACAAGAGTTTAATGAATGTATACTTTTATTATTTAATCGAATAACTTCTTTTTTTTTTTCACTAAGATTTTGATTTTATTTCATTTTCAAAACTTTCGTCGACCTTTGGTAAATCACTTGACTATAAATGTCTTTCTTTATCCCTCAAACCTCAATATATTTCCTTTTGTTAGAAAGCATTACTCTTTTTTTTGCAATACCTTTATAAACATAACTACTTTTTTATAATTTGCATAGTCAAAATTGTTCAAGAATTGTTACTTGTATATGTCAAAATTTTCATCAAATGAGCTCAATTCAAAAGGAGTTGATATCGACATTCATAAAATTTCATTTAACTGATGCAACGCTACTTCTAGCAACTTAATATCTTTAAGTCAGAAACCTATGTAGCAACGACGGAGCGAAGGGAGGGTTAGAGGGGATAGTCCCCTTCCAGGTTTATATTGAGTTAAAATTTACATGCACTTTCATAAAAATTTTGAATTTCATCACCCCTACCCCCCCCCCCCCTCCCACACACACACACACACACACACACAAAAATAAAAATAAGAATTTCTAGCTCCGTCCATACTACATGGCAAAGGCCATTTCAATTGAAAAATTGCCTAACCACATATAGGCATAAGCATTAATTATTACTTTTTGGAAGGAAAATTTTGATCGATAAGAAGTGAAAATAAATTATTGAAAGAAATAAGGTGTGGAGTCTTACCAAAATGTCCAGGCAATCGAGAGAGGAAATAGGAAGCACTAACATCAGGAAAAAGTCCTATAGAGACTTCTGGCATTGCAAACACCTATATCATGATAAGGCAGACAACATTTTACTTGGTTTGGATGTACCTCTATGATCTAAACTATACGAAGTACCTCTAGCAGCATAAAATTAAATTTTATTAATTTCTCTATAAAATATATATCTTTCTAAATTATTTTTATTATTTATACTATCTTTTTAATTTTCATAATATGTTTATTAAATTTATGATAAGTCACAAAATAAATTTGAAATCAAATTATTATTCTGATTAAGAAATAAATAAAAATATAAAGTAGAAAAAGAAAATTGAAAAGAGAAATGTGAGAGAGGAGAAAGAAAAGGAGAGGAGGGGAGAGCGGAGAGAGGAGAGAACGGAGTAGATAAACATTAATAAAGATAATTTGGGAAGTTCACAACTAAATGAACTAAAGAAAAGTCAAGTAGCCTCACAATTTATCAAATACTAGCAGAGTATGTACAATCGATGCGTGTGCCAAATAAAAATAATTTGTTATTTAATACGTATTTAAATTTTTTAATTGCATCAAGTTAAATATTCATTAAATTGTTTATATGGAATACATATTTTAAAACATTTTAATATATTCATTGAATTTATTATAAGGGAAAAAATATATCAAAAAATAAATAGAAAAGAAAAAAATAGAAGGTGAGAGAGAAAAAAGAAAGAGAAAGCTAAAATACATCAAGAAAGAGAAACAAAATAGATGAAGTGGTAGATTAGATGCCAGACCAAAGACACCAAAAGGTAGTTACTACATACCACTCCCACTAAATAGTATAGATAAGTACTGATAAAATGCACGAGTCTGAAACCTCAAATAGCATGGCGACACATTTGATAACATAACCATGCATTATGAACACCTTAATAAAACTTAATTTTCTAACTTGTCTTATGTATATGGCAATGGCCTTTGGAGTGTCATTACTTATTCTAGCTAGTATGAAAGAGGTAAATCGTAAATTTTGTCACATATTCCCCTTAACTTCACAGTGAATCTTTCCTTGAGAAAATATATAGAAGTTCTCTTTTCATACATATTTTGCTAAGGTTCCATATTTAGATGAATTATATAATTCATCTAAATATGAAACCTTAGCAAAATATTCTATTACTCACATGTGTATATATATATATATATATATATACACACATGTGCGTCAAAAGACAATCAAGGTAGAACATGATAATCAAATTAGATTGTCGACTGTTATAAACTTGTACAGTTAAGGGAGAAGAGTAGCCAACAAAGGATTAATCTCATGTCTAAATAAATAAAAAGTTCTCTTATGTTTTTTCCAAGGCTGGACAAAGTTATCAAATAAGTTCTTATGATGAGTTTGCATATATTTATGTCTTTTGTTTTATTTTCTAAATATTTCCACCAAAAATAGGGATAAGGTGGCAATGTGTATATGATCATGGAGTTGAGGAGGTAAATTATAAAAGAAAAAAATTAGTTTATAAAGTATAAAAATGAGCAAAACTCATCATGTGTGGTTTTTCAATTGAATATTTTCACAAAAATAGGCATGAAGTTTTAAGGTGAAAAATGTGGAATTGAGAAGGTAAGTGTGAAAGAAGAGGTTTAGTCTGTAAACAGTTAAAATGGACACAACACAGGTCATTTCAAGCTTTCATCTTGTAAATACTACTAGAAAAATGTAATTTAGCAATAGATCCAGCTATGAAAACAAGCAATTTAACAAAAAAAAAAAAAACAGAAACTGGCAACAGATTTTTTCTATAGTCAATAATCCATCGCTAAAATGACGATATGTTTCATGCTTTTTTTTTTTAAAAATACTGATGGATTTTTCCGGCCGCTAAAATGGCTTCTCGTTATGTGCCATACTTTATTGGTGGTTATGGATTTTTCCTTAGCTAAATTCTTGTCTATTTTGTTCAATTCTAGCGACCACTTTTTCGTAACTAAATCCATTGATATTTTTGTTGTAGCTTTGAACGATTTAAGGGGCGAATTTTCTACAACAAATTCGTTGCTATGTTGGTTAAAGTTTTAGCTACAATTTTAACAATAACTTTTTTCATATCAAAACCCCCCCTCTAGGTTCGACATATTTCATATTTTTTTTATTTTGACTTTTTTTTATTTCAATCGTTGTAAATTACTAATTTTATTATCCTATTGAGTAAAATATGCAGTAGCCCTCCATTAATTTAAATGTGTAAGAAAATATTTGTGCTGATTTTATCGTATTTGTAATTCATTCTCCAAAAGAGCAAATCAAACTTTTTTTTTTTTGGTTAAATATGTCCATTAGACCAATTCAATTAATTCAATTGGTAAAACACGCATAACGAAAAGACTTTATATTTAATTTAATAGAATAATGTTGTTCGCATATATTTTACTATATATATATAATCATAAATAATAATGATCATCTATCACTTATAATTAATTGAATTCATTCAGTCGATTCTCCTCATTTAATTAATAATATGTTAAATGAAATATTTAATTTTCAATAAGTGTGTTAAATATATAATTGATTTTCATGTAATTAACTGTGCGAATTGTTCATTTATCAGATATTGAACTATTGTCAAATCGATTGTAAAGTTCATTGCACCAAAAATTAAAATTCTTAAAATCTTGACATGCATTTACCCCCCCCCCCCCCCCCACCAAAAAAAAAACAGAGAAATAGATTATTGCCCCTCAAACTTATCCTATATATTCACACACTTACATGCATTTACGCACATCAATATACTTAATACTTCCAATTGACATGAAAACCCCATTAATAACCAAAATTTAAGAGCCACTTACCCATGAACTGGAGTCAAGTAGGTGGCTTGAATCTTGGAATTTTATAACCAGTGGTTTTAGTTCGACAGTCTAACAAAAAAAATAGAGGCTGTTTTGACAAGTTTGTGAAGTTGGCTCTATTTGCATCTTCAAACTGAATGAGAAATGGTTAGATTGTGTCAAAATTTGTTGAGGGACTTTTAATAAGGGGCTAAGACAAACACATTAGGGTGAAATTAAAAGATTGCTTTTGAAGGTAGTGACACGGCAACATGTGGTGTAGATGAAGGTTTGATGATTTTGTGAAATCAAGTACGTGAAAAACTTAGGCTTGTTGATTTATTGATTTGATTGTATTGGTTCCGTTGCCAAAATTTATAAAATGGGTGTGAAATTAAAGATATAATTCAATCAACTTTTTAAAAAGTAGTCAAGTTTGATACGGAGAATATTAAATTAGGAAATTTACAGGTAGTCACCATTCATATGTGACTAATTACTTTATTCACCATTCATTTTAGTCATTTGATTATATACTATACGGAATCTAAATCATTCATTTTTATATAATGAATCATTGAAAATTTAGTTGTTAAAACTAGCTTTTCGTTTAGCGAGTATTTCAATTTAATGAAAAGGCATGCACAAAAAAAATATGTACTAAATCTTAAAAATAATTGAAGAAAGTCAGTACTGTATTTTCAGTGACGATCCGGAAACTTGCATTCATGGACAGCCCCGCACCTCCCCCCATCACCACGCCATTAATCAACATAACCTTGAGATTAAATTTAGAGTTTATATCTTGTTAGTATGGAAATAAACAATTAAAGAAAATAATTTTACACATATAAGATGACATTTCTAAAACGTTTTTCAACTATTCATTAATTGTGATATTTCATGGAAAGTCATGTCTCAATAAGTTGTCAAATTTTAACTAGAATGCACTTTTTTGTAACAATAAGATACCAAAATAGGCTATCACTGCATTCAAATATGACGCACTTTAACTAGTGCGTCCAAATTAAAAACGTGTCTAAATATACTAGTTAAAGTGTCATATATTTAATTGTAGCATTGACCTATTCAGATATGTTATAATGTCACAAAAATATATTTTAGTTAACATGTCGGGTAGCTTATTTAGTCGCTTCTTATAAAGCGTTACAATAAATTCATAACTATAACATGTTTAAAAGTGTCACCTTACATATGTCAAAATAGTTCATTTTTTAAAATAGTGATTGAAAAATAAAATTGTGAGAAGAATTCTTTAAATCGCTTAAAAGGGAAGAAATAGATCAAAAGTACTATCTTACAAATGGTTTCTTGTATGTTGCAATCAAATAATCTAGCAAGAGTTGTTTCCGGTAAAAAATGGCTCCCAAACTCCAATGTCCTATTAATTAAGATTTTAATTAATTTTTTCAATTTTTATAATTTATCCGACCTTTAAACAATATATATCTCAAGCAATAATTCAATGTGTACCTGCGGCTACGAGTTGTACAAGTCTAACCACATCTCCACCAGCACAGAACGCTTTCCCTTGTCCCTGTATTGATATTAGATATAATTTCTCAATATTTGATTTTTTGTACGTGTATGTATATATGTTTCATTAATTAATGATCTTCTTTAGAATCAAAATTTATAATATTATTGTGTTCCCTTTCTGTACGGGTTTTAGATGAAGAGCAACGATGTAATTAAATTTAATTTACTTATCATTTTCTTTTGTACCATTGTTTTTTTTTTGCCTTTTCTATTAGAAAACAACAATGCCTTAACATTATATCAAACTTGAAAGACTACTTTCCCTTTATTGCATTTTTAAAACAGTTAAAATGTCATTTTTCACATTGAGGATATATTTTATTGGGGATGGCCAATATGGGATGAGAACTTTATTTTCTTTTACAATGTTAGGACTCCGGCCAATTTTCGGCCTTTTTTGTCGGAATATAACACGTGGCGCACACATCATCACCAAAAAATGACATGGTGCACACGTGGCTAATAACATGGTACACACGTGGCGCATTTTTGGTGATGATGTGTGTGCCATGTGTCATTTTTTGGCAAAAATGGCCAGAGTCCTAACATTGCAAAAAAAAATAAAGTTCTCATCCCATATTGGCCACCCCCAATAAAATATGCCCTCAATGTGAAAAATGACATTTTAACTGTTCTAAAAATGCAATAAACCCTGACTACTTTTAAACGAAATATCGGTGCTCAAATTTGGTTTAATTCTGGCAGAATATATATTAATGTAATTCAATTTAATATAATTTTCCATTGGATCAAAATTTTTTCGAAATCGAAAATGCATTGCGGAATTGTGTTTAAGGAGTACTGTAAATTTCTAAGATTGGATAAGAACGTGTTTTTCTTCTTCTGCTAAAGAAAAAGCAATTGTATAGCATTTTGTTTTACTGCTTCTAATAAAAAAGTTAAAATGAATTAAAATTTGGAAACACCTTTCATGCTACTTTTTTGAGCTTTTAATTAATTTTTTTTAAAACTCAACCGCTACTTTTCACTTTAATTTTCAAAGACTACTCATTTTTACTGTTCAACTTTTCTTCAATTTTTTCTACCACTTCTACTTCTTCCAAAACAAAAGTGTTGGCGAACAACCCATAAGTTGTAGCCATATTTAGTTTCAGTCGTTGATTCATTTTCACTATCCAATACAATTGCTTTCTCGAGGATGTATATATTTATGCAGTGTATTATATTATCTTTGGATCACTAACGGCTTGAAGGTAAAATAAACACGAAGATACATTATGTATATGTGATTAGCTAAGATATATTGAATACATCATAAATATGATGTGTTAATCTTATGATTTTTTTTTCCTGATCTTAACCACCCAGTTTCAACCAAATCACTAATTAATTCGAATCGAATACTGCAAAGACCCATTAAAAGAACGACTAATCTTATGAGTTATGAATCACTAATAGTTTGAATGTATATACCAAGTGATTCTATATTAAAATAAACATAAATATATATATTATTTTGCATAAATTAGCTAAATCAATAGAAATTATACCGTTAATATTACAAGCTTGACTGTATCATCAACCTCACAGTGTTCCAAATAGCTCTTCAACTGAGAAATCTGCATTTGTAACAAACCTTTAAATAAAATTAAATAACATAAAATTAAACTATTAGTTCTGTTTATCCAAACGAAAAAAAAAAACAAAAGAGATAAAAAGAATATGGGGGGAAAAAAATTATTCGTTTTCTAGTTTTGGTATTCTTCATTAGAAGTCTCTTTTCACCCTTTTTGTGGGTAAAGGAGCGTGAAAAACTTTCTGTAAGTTTCATACCAAATCCATATGTTTTGGGTACATACTAATTGCTTACAACTTTTTATCACATTAATTGGTGTATTATTTATTGATTATAGATATATGAGGTGTTACAAACTTGACATTTGCACTCTATCTGTGTTAATGAACAAATATCATAAATAATTATTTGGAATAAAAACTGATCTATTGCCAAAAAAGGAGAAAAGTCGGGTGGAGGGAAGCCAAAAAAAAATAAAAATGAAAACCTAATAATAATAATAAAAATATAAATCAAGAATATGCTCACCATTTCATAAGTAAGGGAGTTAAATTTTTGTGGTCTGTTAAGAATAACCTTACGGAGCAAATGCTTCTCTTCAAAGATGACCTAAAAGAAAAAACAAAAGGTTTTAACAACCTTACGATTATAAAACAAAAGAAATTAGAATTGTTATCACCTAATTCAGATCACTGTCGAAAATTAATCTTGAAGCCATTGAAATTACTCTGAGAAGCTGTAGATTTAATATTTACAAAAATTAATTTTAGAAATATGAAGAAGAAAAAATATATAGAATATCAGAGAAACCCAGTAATATTTAATATTATTTAAGGTTCAAAAGCAATACTTACATATATTGCAGACTTTGGCTCAAAGAAGCCCACAAACTATACAATATTGTCCAGTTTATATGGCCAGTTTTTGGCATGGTGGGCATTTATTCTTGTAGAACTAATAAGCTGGAAAACTGCCACTTGGCTCAGAGCCGAGTGGTGGGGTTTCAAAAGTGGTATCAGGAATGTCCTGAGTTCGAACCCTCTTGTCCTCTACCCCTTCCCCTTTGAGTGAGTGTGTGCGTGTGTATGGGGGTGTTTTTCGGTTAACATCTATAGGGTGTCTCGAGATGATTGTATCAAAAAAAAAAAAAAAAAGCTGGAAAACTAACTCATGTGCATTTAATACTATGATTTTAAGGATACCGATATGAATAAACTTCAATATGAACTTATGGATGCTGAGATTAAAATGATAATTCTTACGAAGTCTAAAACACGCACAGTCATGCGGTAAATATGATTACACATATGCTCCTATATATATATATATATATATATATATATATGCATGATATTTCTATTTAATTACTTTAATTATAAATTTACAATTTATTTTCTAAATTTATACATGTAGGTTTATTCATTTTCAAGTTAAACTTTAATAAATGAATTATTAATTTTGACTCCTATACTAAGGAACGAGTTAAAATTGATAAAATTCATTGTAATTATTAAAATTAATTAGTAATCAATTTTTATATATCAAATAAGAAGTATTTAAATAGAACTAATAAAAAATGTTGGAGTGATAAATGAATAGAATGGATTTGGATTAATGCACCTAACACATATAAATGAAATTTAGCTTGTGGTAAATAACAGGTAGCAGGTAATCAAAACCTGTACAATAGATATTTTGTAAGTGTAATCTATGGAATATGTTACAGGTATTTCACACCACTACCCCAACAAGAGACAACCCAAAGACAATTTTTTTTGTGGAAATGTATGTCATAGATTTATTCGTTGGAAGTCGGCAAATAACTCCAATAATCAAAATGTCATTTTCACTTGTCAAGTCTAAAGAACACATGACAATTAAACCTGAAAAAAAAAATACTTTAATTATACTAAAATAAAAAAAATTAGACTTACGTTTATTTTGCATACATAGAGTGTACCTCGTCCGCCAGTAAACTATTATGCAGTTCCTTATGTAAGTGTGTGTGTATATGTGTGTGTGTGTATGTATATATATATGGTTAGTGATAATCCATAGCAAATTTAAGAAAACTATCTTTTTTTTAAAACCCTTTTCAGTTAATACCTATGGTCATTCTCATTTTCAATATGCCAAGCTTAATTAATGGAATTATATAGAGCAAGTTTCTAGTTTTTTCAGCATATTATCTCTACATTCTATTTAGTAAGATATCTTGTCCTTTTAATAATTGTGCCTCTTTTTCCAAATTCAAAAAGATGACAAAAGGAATAAAAAATTGATTATTTAATTAACGGTGAAAATATAGTGAAAATGAATGAATAAAAAAAATGGTTCAATAGTAAAGATAAATGAGAAAGGCGCGATATTCGTTAAAAATTGATATTAGTTTTTATATTAATATTTGAATATTCTCTTATAAGATATGTATGTTAAAAAATATAATAAATAATATGAAAAAAATAAAAAGTAAGCTCAAATTAATAAAGCAATTCGTCACTACTCATTACAAAATTAATGCAACTTCATTTTAATAATATAATTAATTTTATCGCAAATATTGATTATTGAGAATATATAATATTGACGATTAAAAATACACATAAGGTTGACAAAAAAAAAATGAAAACTATAAATAAAATTTTAATTGTATTTTTCAGAACACAAAAAGTTTCGTTCTTAAAAAATTAAATTGGAGAGGGGAGTAACTAAAGATGGAAGATAATGTTAAGAATCTTTTCTTCTTTAATATTGGATGACATCAGTAAATTAGAGATTTAAACATCTATGCAATTTTGAGAGTTGATTAAAAAAATTTTTGCTCAAACATAATCACCAGCCCATATTTATCTATATCAAAAGTTTTTCAACCATTGTTGCCGTACATAGTTCCAATTTTATAAGGAAAATATAGTGAATTTTCAGAGTATATCAGTATAATTGCAATTTTTATCCAGTAAGTTTGATCAAGGTAGTATTTGAGTCCTATGGCACTTTTAGACCATCTTTTTATTGTTTTGTTTTTTTTTACGAAATTTATTCTCAAATTGGCAAATATAAAAAGATTATATATGGATGAATAGTTATGGACTTATGACAAGTGAAGATGAAATCATTTAAACCTTTGCAGTGTTGGAAACGTTGAAACTCTTTAAACCTTAGTATCGTTGTCATTATCTATGGATGAATGGTTATGGACTTATGACAAGTCAAGATGACAAGGACAATTCAAAAGTTGAAAATATTTGTTTTGTTTAATTATGAGCCCAAAGTTCTATCCCGAACCACACGTTCGCGTCATTGTCAATTAAAGCCATATAAACTAAAAAGACATTTTTTTTGTGCAAAAATATTTCCTACAATTTTTTTTTGGAAGTCGCTAATAATTCACATTACTTTTCAAATAGAACACTTTTTGGAAATTCTTTAATGGGAAAATCGCATTTTTTGTCCTATAAACTCAACCCTTTCCAATTTACGTTCAAAACATTAAGACGTTGTTACATTAATAAACTATATAATGTATAAAATTTCTCAATTTTGATCCCATCAAGCATTATCCATCAAATAATTAAGGACAGCAGCATGTGACGAACACATGCAATTATTGGATTTATGAGTAGACTTTTAAACACAAGTTTAGAAATGAGGGGAAAAAAGATCTCTCCCTGATTTTTCACAAATATAGTTGGGACTTAATTTGAAAATGACCTATTTTATAGCACAAATGACTTCAGAGCAGCAATTTTCGCTGGCCTGTGTGGTAGGAATCTTGCGAGATGGACCAATAGTAGCTAAAATCGGTCTATTCATAAAATTCAGATTGTTTTAATTAATATATCCTAAAAACCTACAACAATATTTCGTTCAAAGAATTCAGTTATCAACTTTCGCCGAATTTTCGGATAGAATTAACTTGAACTTTTTACTATAATTTTTAAATTGGTGTTTAGTTATAAATTAATTTTGTATATCTATATCGATTTATATGTAGAAAAAGCTTCAATTTGAATTACTTATGAATTATGACGAGCATATCTATGTTTTAGTTTATTGGATTTTAAAATTTAAAATAATCTCAGTGCCAATTTATATATATATATATATATATGTATCCTAATATATATTCAAAAAAGTTTATTTTTCAATTTGTATATCTGAAACTTGCGAAGATGGCTTGCTGAAAAAATTCATTTTATTAAAAACATTATTAATAAAAAAATTAAATTAAACTTAAAGGGAAAATATATATTAAAAATAAATTGTTAAGTTTTAAAATCTAATAAGTTAGGGCAATCAGGTCAAAAAATTAGGTATTGGTTTTTTAAATGAAAAATGGTTGAAATCAGCTTTTGGATTGAAAAATAATTTAAATTAATTTTTTTATATAAAATTTGGTTTAAAGAGGGCTTAGTAATTTTCCCTTTTATTTTTTTTTGAGAGAATTTTTCCTTTTATTCAAGGTGTGCTACTAGAATCAAAGTCTTAGCTCATGAATTTCAAATGTCCAAAATGCAAGCGAAAAACTAGTGGAATATATAACGCCATTTTAATTTCGTTCTATTTTATACATATATATATATATATATATATGTGTGTGTGTGTGTGTGTATTGGAAAACTGGCTGGTGTATGTCATAGTGTGTTTTGTGGAGGGCCCATTCCTTCATTAATCAATAAAATCATACAAAAAAAAGTTACAAAGTTCTCTATGTTTTAATTTGATAATAGTATTTCTTTATTCGTTTCTTTATTTTCAGCAATTTATCTAATTGGCATATACGTATAATATGAATTCTTTTTCATCAACAGTTTAATAGCTATTCATTATTATTATACTGAAATATAAGAATTTTATTATATTAAAGTAAATTTCAAAATTCTACCACAATTATCAAAATATCATTCTTTAGCACAATTTTATTATTTTTAATTGTACCCTGCCTTAAAGGTATGAAGAATTTAATGCTATGATTCAAATCCTAATAGGTGTACGTGCATGCTGATTGTTTATGTTTTATAAAAAAAAAATAGTACAAGTGTAGATTAACTGTTTTTTGGTATTTTTATTTGGCTAAAGAAGTTTTTATTTGTTTCTCATCTCCCCTTTTTTAAATATGTTCTACTTTATTTGTTCTCCTCTCCTCCCTCCCTCTCTACAACTTTTTTCTTTCTACTTTGGTTTAGCTTAACTTTTTGGGCATACAATTTCATCTAAGTTTATTTTTACTTATAATAAATTTAGCAGGTATATTAAAAATTAAGAACATATACATACTAAGTTTATTTTTATTTACCATAAATTGAATAAGAAATATTAAAAAGTTAAGAACATATCTATACTATATAATACTAGCATGTATTTTGTGGTCTGCACGAAATATTATTCAATATTTTTAGAAAATTATAATTTTTCCTCTAAGTTTTTGCTTCTGTTTCAATTAGAAGTTCATTAAACTCATCATTATATAATGATGCTAGTTTGACTAAATAGAGAACCACACCATAGAAAAGTAGGGATAAAAATATTTTTCCAGCTGAAGTATAGTGCTTCTTAGACTTGACTACCCAACTTTTTGTTTTTTCAACTACCACTGATGCATACAAGTTTTTTCAATTTATCACCTAATTTTTGAATTTCAATTACCAAACCTTTTTGGTTGCCGGTGACCACCTAAAGTACACGGGTTTGAAAATTTACTACATAAAATAAATAGGTTTTGTAGTTTACCACCTATAAGTATACGTGTTTTGCAGTTTACCAGCTACTTATGAATTTCGATTAAATAGACCACTGGATTTTTATCACATGCCATGCACATGACCTTACTAAGGGCAAATTAGTTAACTTTAGGGTTTGTAATTTGGAGGAAAGAGATGAATTTATTTTCTTTGTTTTTAATAAAGGTTATCACTGTCCGGGGCCTTTGACTTAATGAACATCGATTCCATCTTAGAGGTGTAGGGAGTGTAATAGTTAGGGGTCGAATCCTAGTAGGTGGGTAACTGTTTCAAATCAAAAATAAATAAATAAATAAATAAAGTTTATCACTTTAAAGGAGAAATGGGAATTTTCATTTTTTTGCAGTTCTTTAAATATTTTTCGCTTTAAGGGCAAAATGAGATTAATCAATGCCCAAGTTTGATTCTTGTTGCTAACCATTCTAACATATTCTCAGTGCATATTGATTAAAGTAGATGGATTTGTCCTTAGTAAGGTCACGTGGTAAAAATTTGGAGATTTTTTCATCTAAAAATTGTAAATAAGTGGTAAATTGCAATACACGTATAATTTATATGGTCAATTACAAAACCCATATACTTTAGGTTTTGATCGACAACAAATAAGTTAAGGTCACCAGAGTTTGTAGATTAAGTGGTAAACTACAAAAACTTGTATACTTTAGAGGTATTATCGTCTAACACAATCAATTTTCACTTTAATTCTTGTCATTGTTGAACTATATTATAAAAACATTAACATAAAAACTATTGCCATCCTTATTATGGATATCATTTGCAACAAAATAAAAGATATCATCATTTAACACATGTCATTCGTGACAATTTTTTATATTATTACCTATTTTTTGTCACTGATATTACATTTTTTAGAGGAAACATATATATATATATAGATATGTGTGTGTGTGTGTGTTGTGTGTGTGTGTAGATTACTACAAGAAAATGAGTAAATTGGTGATATTTTTATTTTTGTTTTTTTTTGTCACCAAGTTTTTACTATATATAGAGGTCTCAGACATTGTCAATGGTGACAATTAAAATATTAATCATCGTTACCATTGAGCAATTTTGTGACATAAAAATTGTTGTCGGTAAAGAAAACATAATTAGTAACAAAATAGAAAGTATTATTATTTAATACAATTATCAATGACAACTTTTATATCGTCACTTTTATATTTTGTTAGTGATATTATTTTTTTTCTCATAGTGGATGCACTTTATACCTATAATTTACCTTTGGCTTTTTGTGTGTTTTTTAGGCAGGTTTATTTAGATCATATATTGAATGATTTTACTTAAGATTCTCTAGCTATTTTTGTGTGTTCTATGTTATATTCATCATTCGATCATGAATGCATTTAAAACCTAGAACTAATTTCATTGATCTTTGTGTTAATGGATTTTGAAATAGATTTGCCAAAAGGTCCAATTCCGAAAGAAATACACGAGTGCTCGGATCTAAAAGTTTTGGATTTGTGGGACAACAATTTGGATGGGGTCATGCCTAATGAGATTGGAAATTTAACCATGCTTGAGGTGTTGGACCTCGGCAATAACAACTTGACGGGTAAGCCAATATATCCATAAACCATGAAAACTAGAGTTCTGCCTTTTTTGCCTTATATTCACTAGTCAATGCCTGTTGATTTTAACTTTTATTATTAACTCATAACGAGCACGTGCGTTGCATCATGCATATATATATGCCTTTCTCTTTCATTTTTGCTGAAAAGTTTTAATTACTTCAATCTTATTTGATAATTTTAATAGTTATAGACAAATTGATGAAAATTATAGAAGATATCACAAATTTATGATTGTGTAAAATTTTCAATTTTATACAAAAAGTATGTGAATTTAATTATGTTTGTATTACGAAACATAAATATAAAAATTACACTTCCATACCTTGACTTTAACCATTTTTCTTAATCAATGAGACCTCGTGTGCTACATCTGTGTTATTTATTTACATTTGTTATTTTCGATTAAAAGGGAAAAAAAATAAATAATACTATCTCCCACAATGTGTCTATTTGTGTAGACAAGAATACAACAATTCGTTATTCATAGGAACTTCTTTTGTATTATGTGTTTCAATACCAATTTAATTATTATTAATTTACATAGTTATCTATTAAAATAACCTCAAATTTGACCATTTTTCCTAGCAATTTGTTAATCAATGATAACTCGTGTGCTACATCTGTGTTATTATTATTATTATTATTATTTTGTTATTTTCGATTAAAAAGAAAAAAAATATAATAATGGCAGTCTGGCTCCCAGACTCCCACAATGTGTCCATCTATCTAAACAAGAGTCCCAGATATAGCAATTTCTTATTTCATGCGAACTTCTTTTGTATTTTGTGTTTTAATACCAATTTAAATGATATTTAGATGCTAATTTTATATTACGTAAACAATTGAAGTATATAATATACATATAAATATTCTTGAAAAAAATACTTAAATTAAGAAAATTTTATTTCTCATATTGAATTTGTGCACCCATGTCAATATTATTTGACAGGGGCAATTCCTGAAGAAATAACCAAATTGAAGAAAGTGAAGTGGCTGGTCTTGGCACTGAATAGCTTTCGTGGCTCCATTCCTAGCTCGATTTTCAATTTTTCGACACTCCGAGTTTTAGATCTTTCATTCAATAACTTTTCAAGTACATTGCCATCAAATTTGGGTCAAATGTTACCAAATCTTGAAATACTTAATCTCCACGTAAATAGTCTCACTGGACAACTACCTGAATCAGTCTCCAACTTATCCAAACTTGTTAAGATAGATGTTAGTGGTAATGAAGTCATAGGTCCAATTCCCACCTCCCTTAGCAATATAAGGCTACTTAGGGCTTTAAGACTAGCTACGAACAGCTTCACAAGTTATTCATCTCGAGAACTTACATTCATCACTTCATTAACCAGTTGCCTACAGTTAGAGCAAATATATATAAGTTATAATCCTTTAAATGGCATTATTCCTATTTCAATAGGGAGTCTTCCAACTTCTTTGATCATGTTTTATTCAAGAAATTGCCAAATTAAGGGCAATATCCCAAATGAAATTAGCAATCTAAGCAATCTAATGACGTTAAGTCTAGCTGATAATGACTTGACGGGATTTTCTCCACACACTTTCAAGGGCGTACAGAACCTTAAGGCATTGGGCCTTGGAAATAACAACATAAGAGGATATATTCCGACTAGTCTTTGTGATTTGTATTGATCGTGGTACTTATCTCTCGACCAAAATGAAATCGCAGGTCACATCCCCAATTGTATAGGGAACCTCACTTCCCTAGGGAAGATTGTTCTTTCCTCCAATAGATTGACTTCGAGTATTCCTCCTAATTTGTGGAACCTCAAAGATCTCATTAGACTTGACCTATCCTCAAACCCCAGAGTTGGAAAATCTAAAGGTAGCATTTTTTGTCGATCTGTCAGGAAATCAATTCACAGGTGATACCCCTAACACTTTTGGAAATATGGAGAACTTGATCAATCTTTCTTTGGCAAGCAACAAATTTGAGGGATCTATACCACAATCATTGGGCAAAATGAATAATAACTTCTCAGGAGAGATTCCCAAATCATTAGAGAGACTCAATTTTCTAAAGTATTTCAATGTGTCCTTCAACAAATTAAGAGTAGAGATTCCGAGTGGAGGGCCCTTCAAAAATTTCAATCACCAATAATTTGTCTCAAATGAGGCCTTGTGTGGTCTTTCCCAATTTCGGGTGCCACAATGTGATCATGATAAACATTCTTCACATGATAGTTCGACTGCAAGAAGATTGGTTCTAGTCATATCACTTATAGCAACATCATTGGCTCTTATTGTGATCTTTGTTCCTTTATGGATTAGAAAACAAAAGAGAAAAGGGGTTCCACTTGAAGTTGATTCCCTACAGATCAACACAATACATGCAAGATTTCATACTATCTAATCCAACGAGCAACGGATTTCTTTAGTCAACAAAACTTGCTTGGTACTGGGAGTTTTGGTTCTATTTGTCGGGCAACTATTGAAACTGGGACAATTTTAGCTGTGAAAGTGTTCAATCTCAAACTACAAGTAGCAACCACGAGTTTTGAGATAGAATGTGAAGTGCTACGCAACCTACGCCACAAAAATCCCACAAAAGTTATCAGTGCTTGCTCTAATCTTGCTTTTAAAGCATTGATTCTAGAGTACATGGAGAATGGGAGCCTTGATAATTAGTTGTATTTAGATGGTCTCTAGCGCCCCGACCCGGAGCAGCCTTTCTCCCCGAGCCGGTCGCTAAGCGAGCAGGCAGACCTAGATCTAAAATCAACAATTAATGTTTCAAAATAACTAATAATCATAATATAGGGGAAACAACAAGTCCCCGTCAATGCAGTATAATAACACCGGTAACAAACAACAATCACAAGCAATCGGTATCAGGAAATAGTTGAAGTCTATCACGGCTCAAATAGGCAGCAAGCCCCGACAGTACAGGATACAAAGAAATTACGGAACAATAGAATAAGAGCTAATCAAAAGTCCAGGATAGCATATAACAGGCGGCAAGCCCCAAACAATACACCAGACAAGACGACGATCATGAGAATACAAGCTGGACAATAACAAGATTCAAACACAACATGAAAATGGGCAGCAAGCCGAAAACAGTCCAACACAAGAGTGTCGGTTCAAGAGATCGATCAAGAGTTCAATACAGTTATAACAGACAGCAAGCCTAAACCATTCGAAATAGTAAGGCATATTCGGGCTCATAGTCAAGTAAGTGCAATAGAAATACGATGGCTCACTTTCCAACAAGAAAAGGAAGAACCCTCACCTGGATGGGCTTACCGAAGCCCGTTGTGTTCACTTATCACTGTCTTTACACACGTTCACCTAGAATTCAAGAATAGTATAATTTAATCGAATACAATCCATAATCTATTCCAATTCCATATCAAGCGTAATTCCTTTATTGACTAAACCTCAGGGTCTTTATGGCCAAAACTATAACTTATACGTACATATGATAGTAAGCTAAGTTCATTGTTCAATGTCCCATTCACTTCTCAAAATCATTACAAAACTAGTTCTTTAGGTTTCCATATACTTCACTTACTCAATTCGTCCACATACAAAATCTTCAATTACTAACCTCTTTTACACATACACAAATTTACTCCATGCACTAACAACTTTCCGTCATATACATACATTCACATCTTATAAGACGTGTGCAATTCAAAATCCTAATCGAATTATCCGAATATATGTACAAATATCAAATATTGGGTCAATAATCGATTACCACTTAACCAAATGCTAAAACAGGTCCAATACCTCAAAATTCGAGCTCAACCCGTCGAGATGAATATTCTGCCCGGAAGCCGCCGCCGGAGCCGCCGTCCGCCGCCACCGTTGCCGCTGGAAAATATTCTGTCACCACCCTTGGGTGCGCCTCGCTAAGAGGAGTAAAACCCCTCAACTATTTTCACGAAAATCCAAATGATTTGAACTTAATTTAGGCAAAATAGTCACGAAACCCTAATTTCTCACCATTATTTCTCCGCCAAAATTGGACAACATACTCCACTTAAAACTCGAAAATGACTGTAGAAATGAACTCCCCATATAAAACCCACCAAGAGCCACCCAAGTCCTTCTTCAAACCACCGTCAAAACGGTCGAAACTGCCACACCCGCCACCATGCCGGTGTTGTTGCCGGCGCTGGCATTTTTCTGGCCACCAAAACACCACCACCGTTGTGTTCGTCTCGTCGTGGGGATCAAAACGACATATCATTTGCTCAATTTGGCCAAGAAATGAGGGAGATATGAGCAAAACAAGATTTATATATAAATATGTATATATGTATATGTGTATGTACGGATTTCAGCTAGGAAGAAGAAGCTAAGGACCAATTTTTAGAATTTGCAACATGGTCCCTCAATTTATAATCGCCTTACATTTTAATCCCCAAAGTTTGTAGATATTTTCAATTCGGTCCAAACGTATAAAAATCAAGTCCTACAAGTTCTAATTCTTCCAATTAGGCCCCCAAACTTTCAATATGTAACAAAAATACCCTTTACCAATATTTCTCCAATTATAACACAAATGTGGGGTATTACACTCTCCCCCCCTTAGGAGAATCTGGTCCCCAGATTCCATTCAGAGTTCTCAAGACATTGCCCCTTCACAAAACGTTCTCACTTCCTGTTACCTCGCCTACGGGCTACGGTACTGTGTGGCTCACATCCAAAAAGATCAGGTGCAGTTATATCCACTCGAGGGCTATCAATACCTTGTCAATCCCAATCACATACTTAGAATGATATTACGTGATAGTGGTTCCACCACTTGTTTGATGTATTTGAATAGTCCAACAGTTATTAAATTCAAAATTGATTTTAAGTTAGTCGGCTCCTTCTTGAAGAGTAAGAGTGAGAGCCTTGTCGTCGCTTTTAACTAAACTCCAATACCCCTGGGTATCAATTATAACAAACTTTACTCTTTCACTTAATCCTTTCAGATACTCAAACAATCAAGTTAGGAAAATATACTCTCTCAAGGTCTTAACAAAAGACCAGCGAGCGTTTCAGCATATGCTTCGATACATTAGTACAATTACAGTCAATAACTTTAGACGTTCTATGAAAATCTTACAGGTTATTTACACATGCAACGTATTTCACTTGAAAGCACCAACATGCCACGGATTCTAGCCATATTTAGAGCACTTGAGATAATATGTTACCGACTCATTCGGTATTTCACAAAGGCTCCAACATTTCTATGATCTTATCCTTTACACTTAAACATTCCTTTACATAGTACAATCACTTTGCATTGTGAGTACTCACTATTCTTGTCTAGTGACTGACTTTGTCAGGTCAAGATTACCACAAGAAAAAAAAACTATCACTACCTTAATTCATTCAGGGAAAGGCGGACACTATCTCAGATGAAAAGAATTAGCCGATCTGTACCGAGCTTATTAAGCTATTCTCGTGATTTGAAAGTTTCAATAATCTTTCGGTTTAACTTTTTTATCCACCTACAGAGCTCTCGGTTCAAATTCTTCTAGCAAGAGCTCATAACCCCTCAAGTGTAACGAGAAACTTAAACCTTAGAAGAGCTCGTCAAGGCTTGGGTCATAATCTTGCAATATATTTCCTTCTCATTCGGTTCTTATTCATTTGAAAGTGGCCTGTGCTCTGGACCAAACAACTACACTGCACGTCTAAAAGGGGAAGCCAGTAACATTCTCTGAATCAACTCAAAACTTTCCGATAGCAAAAATCCAATGCCTCATAAACTATCCATTGTGGGTAGAAAAATTTATCTTATAAGAGCTCGTCAAGCCCTAGGTCACAGTCTTAACTCGGTTTTTTTTCAAATCTTAACAAGACAACTCACGACATATACTTTCAGGTATTAGTAAACAGAGAGACAGGTAAACTGTGACACCCCGCTCGCTAGGATCATCCTATACGAGTAGGGCTCACTCAATGGTCTTGTTGAGTACCAATTTTTTTTTCCAATTGGTATGCAATACGTGCAACTTATTCAGTATTGCCCAATAATAAAATCGAGACAAAAACACAATTAACTTACATAGAACTGTAAGGTACGACTATCCAAGTACAACACTTCAACTAGTGATTTTCCATTTTCTATTAAATAAGCTAGTCTGCTGTACAGAATAAAAGCCTATGTGCTAATGATTGGTAATGCTCCAATCGCCTTAACCGAGTCTCTTCAACCTATTTTTCTGAAACTGAGGCAATGAACAGAAAGAACTTGGGGTGGTAAGTCCAAATGACTTAGTGAGACAGGAAATATACATATAGATATATAAATTGAAAATAGAAGTCATAAACCCACAAAATAATGAATCATAAAAAGGTGTGTCTACACAAACTTGAACAAGACAGATGGTGAGCCATGAACAGAATCTCCAACCTTATTACTACCCAAAACAGATAAACATATCATAAAATCCTTATGCCTCCCCTTTGTGTCAAGGAGCGACCTTAACAACGGTAAACGATAAACGGTAAGTGTACCACGTGCCCGTGCAATACACCGACCCAATCCCTACTACAATTAACCTCCAATTGCATGTAGGAATCAGGTCCAACAGAATGGTATCATGTAATAAGGTTCTATCGATGGTCCGTTCCGCCCGATATACACCGCTCACATGTACCTGGGCCCAAACTTCCCAAGGGCGTCCCCAAGGGTATCAATAGATCATATCAAGACAGAATGACTCACAAACTTTCAATAAATAATAGCTTGTTTCCAACACCAGGGATACATAAAAACATAATTAAAATATGATATCCCAAGGGTGTCAACAAATCATTTTGAAACAGACATAACTTACAATATCAGAAATGAAATACTTTTCAGGTATAACTTGACTTATAATTCAGAAAAATATTTTGTTGAAACGTAGAGAGTAAGACATAATTCCAAAAGGTTTGGATAACATTAATCAGACAAGATAGGCCATACAAATAATATTTATAACATATAGTTCAATGCCCCAGCAAGGAAGGTAAAAGGCACTCATCTTCAGAGCTTATTGTCTCACCAAGTTTATGAATTAGGTAGACTATGTCAACTTGGTAATACCTTTTCAAGAGTGTTTTATGGAACTAAGGAGATGTATAGGGGGCTAATATGTGTATGTGTATGAAAAAGGAAGGGTTTATGTGTATATATATATGGGTAGGAGATATTCTATAAATATGGAGTGTTTTGTATGTTGAGAGCAAGGTTAGTGTGGGTAGGTGTGTCTTAGGCGGGATTTAGTGTGTTGTGGGATGAAAATGGGGTGCCAAGCTCCCCTATTTATAACAATTGTTGCAAGAAATAGGATTATTATATACTTTAAGTCATTTTCTAATTATTATTATCTTATCCAAATCTTATCGTAATCTTATCTAATCATATCCAATCTTATCATAATCTCATCTTATCTTATCAAGTCTTATCTAATCTTATCTAACCTTATCCAATTTTATCATAATCTTATCCAATCTTATCATAATCTTATCAAATCTTATCTAATCTTATCAAATCTTATCTAACCTTATCCAATCTTATCATAATCTTATCATAATCTTATCTAATCTTATCAAATCTTATCTAACCTTATCCAATCTTAACATAATCTTAGCATTTAAGAACATTTATTGGGAGAAAATGACATTTTTGGATAACTATGTATATATATATATGATAAAACATGACCTATTATATAATATATACATATAAATTCGAAAATTACATGTATATATAGCTATATTTTTGAAATATATAAATATATTTATATATATGGCTTTTAAATAAATTAATAAGTTGTAATTTTTGAAAATAATATGAAGTACCGGGGCATTATAGATCTATATATATAATTTCAATGTATAAAAATCGGGATGTCACATAAACACTTCAGTATACATTTAGCACAACAGTACAATCATGGGTAATGCTATGCATTACAACAGTATCAGTCGGCCACCCCAATCCCAACCTGTCACAACCCAAGCTCTAATACCACTTGTAGCGTCCCAACCCGGAGCAACCTTTCTCCCCGAGCGGGTCGCTAAGCGAGCAGGCAGACCTGGATCTAAAATCAACAATTAATGTTTCAAAATAACTAATAATCATAATACAGGGGAAACAACAAGTCCCCGTCAATGCAGTACAATAACACCGGTAACAAACAACAATCACAAGCAATCGGTATCAGGAAATAGTTGAAGTCTATCACGGCTCAAATAGGCAGCAAGCCCCGACAGTACAGGATACAA
Organism: Petrea volubilis; assembly: GCA_026212405.1. Taxonomy (NCBI): domain Eukaryota; kingdom Viridiplantae; phylum Streptophyta; class Magnoliopsida; order Lamiales; family Verbenaceae; genus Petrea; species Petrea volubilis. Next base: position 9,513,474 of record CM047878.1, read on the forward strand.
AGGAATTACGGAACAATAGAATAAGAGCTAATCAGAAGTCCAGGATAGCATATAACAGGCGGCAAGCCCCAAACAATACACCAGGCAAGACGACGATCATGAGAATACAAGCTAGACAATAACAAGATTCAAACACAACATGAAAATGGGCAGCAAGCCGAAAACAATCCAATACAAGAGTGTTGGTTCAAGAGATCGATCAAGAGTTTAATACAGTTATAACAGACAGCATGCCTAAATCATTCGAAATAGTAAGGCATATTCGGGCTCATAGTCAAGTAAGTGCAATAGAAATACGATGGCTCACTTTCCAACAAGAAAAGGAAGAACCCTCACCTGGATGCGCTTACCGAAGCCCGTTGTGTTCACTTATCAGTGTCTTTGCACACGTTTACCTAGAATTCAAGAATAGTATAATTTAATCGAATACAATCCATAATCTATTCCAATTCCATATCAAGCGTAATTCCTTTATTGACTAAACCTCAGGGTCTTTATGGCCAAAACCATAACTTATACGTACATATGATAGTAAGCTAAGTTCATTGTTCAATGTCCCATTCACTTCTCAAAATCATTACTAAACTAGTTCTTTAGGTTTCTTTAGGTTCCCATATACTTCACTTACTCAATTCGTCCACATACAAAATCTTCAATTACTAACCTCTTTTACACATACACAAATTTACTCCATGCACTAACAACTTTCCGTCATATACATACATTCACATCTTATAAGACGTGTGCAATTCAAAATCCCAACCGAATTATCCGAATATATGTACAAATATCAAATATTGGGTCAATAATCGATTACCACTTAACCAAGTGCTAAAACAGGTCCAATACCTCAAAATTCAAGCTCAACCCGTCGAGATGAATATTCTGCTCGGAAGCCGACGCCGTCCGCCGCCGCCGCCGTTGCCGCCGGACCGTCGCCGGAAAATATTCTGTCACCACCCTTGGGTGCGCCTCGCTAAGAGGAGTAAAACCCCTCAACTATTTTCACGAAAATCCAAATGATTTGAACTTAATTTAGGCAAAATAGTCACGAAACCCTAATTTCTCACCATTATTTCTCCGCCACAATTGGACAACATACTCCACTTAAAACTCGAAAATGACTGTAGAAATGAACTCCCCATATAAAACCCACCAAGAGCCACCCAAGTCCTTCTCCAAACCACCGTCAAAACGGTCGAAACCGCCACACCCGCCACCATGCCGGTGTCGCTGCCGGCGCTGGCATTTTTCTGGCCACCGAAACACAAAAACACCACCACCGTTGCGTTCGTCTCATCGTGGGGATCAAAACGACATATCATTTGCTCGATTTGGCCAAGAAACGAGGGAGATATGAGCAAAACAAGATTTATATATAAATATGTATATATGTATATGTGTATGTACGGGTTTCAGCTAGGAAGAAGAAGGTAAGGACCAATTTTTATAATTTGCAACATGGTCCCTCAACTTATAACCGCCTTACATTTTAATCCCCAAAGTTTGCAGATATTTTCAATTCAGTCCAAAAGTATAAAAATCAAGTCCTACAAGTTCTAATTCTTCCAATTAGGCCCCCAAACTTTCAATATGTAACAAAAATACTCTTTACCAATATTTCTTCAATTATAACACAAATGTGGGGTATTACATGGTCATTTTTTAGATGTTATGTAGAGATTGGATGTAATGATAGATGTGGCATCTACACTCGAATATCTTCACCATGGTTATCACACACTAGCGATTCACTGTGATTTGAAGCCTAGCAACATCTTGCTAGATAAAGATATGGTAGGGCATGTTACGGATTTTGGTATTGCTAAGCTTTTAGGAGAGGAAGAAAGTATTGTGCATTCCAAAACTCTTGCTACATTATGTTATATAGCATCAGTTAACCAATATCACCTCTTTTTTTTCCCCCTCCTTTTATGTCTATTTTTATTTAAGAATATTGGCCAATTTTATCTATGCATGAATTGAATTGACTACTCTAGTTCTCTTTTACTTTGCTTGTTTCAGAGTATGGAATTGAAGGACTTGTGTCTAGTGCTTCAGATGTCTATAGCTACGGTATTATTCTAATGGAGGCATTCACAACAAGAAGGCCAAGTCACCATTTGTTTGTCGGAAATTTGAATTTGAAGAGTTGGATAAATGCTTCGCTGCCTAATGGATTGCACCAGGTTGTTGATTCCAACTTATTAGCTGCAGAAATGGAAAGTTGCATTAAAAAGTTGCAATGTGTTTCACAAATCATGGAGTTGGCGATGAATTGCACTGTAGAATCTTTGAGGGCAAGAATGAACATGAAAGATGTTTTAGCAACTTTGAAAAAGATCAAAGTTCAATATTTTGCCATGGCGTAATGATCAATTGAGAATACTTGCGGATTTACTTCAAATGGAATTCTTTTTTTTTTTTTATGAATTCCTCAATATGAATTTATAATCTTGACAGATTGTAATTTGGATTTGTATAAATATTTTATATATTCTGTTGATAATATCTTCTGGCTTAACTTTAGCCAGTCATGATCGTTGGAATCTAATAATACCAAAGTAAGGATATAATTGATAAAGTTTTGTTCTTTAATAACAAAATATGACAAGGTGCTATTTTTGTAATTTATTTTATTCTATAGATATAGAACTATATTCTTTCCTTGCACAAATTTATTACATAAGTTTTAATTTGATAAACTGAGTTATAACGAGTCAGGCTTAATCTTAATCATAATTCAATATGCACAATTCATTCGAATTTATTTTATTGTTGAAGTCTTTACTCCTGACCATCAATTTGGGCACTTAGAGAATTCTGCTATCTAAGCTTTGCGGAGTATCCTTTACATTTATTATCAGAGTGCATATAAGATAAACTAGGCTGCCATGAAGGCACCTCCCATCAAGCTAGGAATCTATGACGCATTTTTTTCTTGGAAGATATTCCTCAAGTCTACGTCGAGATGTTGTGTTTCATCACAAATGTGTTGTACCTTGCCTTTTTGAAGCTAGAATCTTTTGGTGCAACCTTCGCGAACCTTTTGGATTGAGCATTCATACAATTAAGTCATCCCAATTTTTGATTAGACCAGGTCGTTATTTAGAAGATGAACTAAGCCATCATAAGGACATCCTCCGACCAGATAAGACTTAAGCACCCAACTTTGCCTGGCTTTTTCAAGCGTCTACAATGCAAACATGAGTCATTTCCCTTGCATCATTCTCAGAGGCAAGGAGAACCAGCATAGAGCAAAGAACCTAACAACAATTATTCATTCTTCCAAGCGTGGTTTCTATGACTTGAAGTGGCAACCACTGCAAAGTTGTCTCATCTTTCTCCAATACTATCATGTCTATCTTTGTACCACAAAATCAAAGAGGCACATGCAAAGTTTCACTCTTGATCATTAAAGAAGGCGATACGTGTTGGTGACTGCCAACCTCCCACTCCACAAAGTTCAACAGACTTATTGTTAGTGTTTTATGAACTTCTATGAAGACTTCTTTGGTGTGTCAATACACGTATTTGAAGTCGATCCTCCACTAGGGCCATCGAGGAAGAGAGATCCTTTTGAAATTCTTGTGGAAACATCAATAAGCGCATCCTTCTCCAAAGAGTGTGATAAGCCATCCATGATGCTATCAATTAAAGTTGAAGTCCTCCAAGTAAACAAGTAGCAAGTGAGATTAAAGATGTACTTTGTTGAGTGCACAGCAAGGAAGATCACTCAAACTCATTATAAAGCCAAAAAGAATTTGTTTGATACTTGTAATTTGTGGCTGCTAAAAGACGAAGAGTCCCAGAACTAGACAACACTTCATATCTTCCAAGATTCTCTCATGCCCCCGGCATTATTTTTTGAATTAATGACAATTGTGACTAGCCGCACCTCATGCCCCAGAGCGGAGATCAAGTCATCATGTAGTTCAAAAGAGTTTTTTTTTTGTTTATTTTTAGGGAGTCGTGCACAGTTTATGCTCACGAGAGCTAAGAGTAACGTGCAATTTAGGCTCGTGCATCATGGAGCAAACTTCTTTACTGATAACAACTCTTTAAGAATTTTCCACGCATAGGACCAATTCTTAATATGCCTTCTAATTGTTGTCGAGATTCTTGGCATCCATTATTAGAAATCATTAAGCCAAACCTTCATCATCATTGATATGACTACAGGCATGCAGCTTATCGTCATCAGCATCTTCCTCATCAAAGATTATTTTTCCATCTCATGCCAACGCTGTGATCTTTTCTTTCACCACGAAGCATTTCTCGATTAGATAACTAACAACCAATAATATTTGCAGTATTTGGGATCATTACTTTCCACTTTCCTCGGGGCACTTTGGTTTAGGCAACTCTATCAATTTCTTTGCTACCAACTCATCAAAAATATATGAGACATCGGAGTCAGGGAAAGGGTACTTCTTTTCTCACATCTCTCTCAATATAGGTAGGCTAATATCTCAGTCAAAATGTTGGTGGTTGGCGTGGGCAGTTGAAGTGGTGGCCGGTGGCGGCTGTGGAAGTGGCAACAGCGGGCCAATTGTTGGTAGTGGGCGGCGGCTGTTGTTAATGGTGGTTGCTAGTTAAGAGTGAAGATTGAGGAGACATCTAAAGTTGATGGTGGCTATTAGCTCAAGAGTGAAGAGTGGGGAGGAGGAAGAATAAGTATGTTAAGTTGAACCTAAAACCCTAAGTAAGTGGAAATATTTTAATATTATATGTATATTATAAATAAATTATATAATTAATATATATAATAAATATACATATATACAGGTCGGGTTCGGGACGGGTCCTCATGGACCCGAGAGCTATATGGGTTTGAAATTTCAGACTCGTGACCCGTCCCAGGATGCATTTTTCGGCTCTACATCCCCCAAGCTGATTGGGGACCTACAAAACCCGGACCCATGCCATCTCTATTCTTAGGGGGCTAGCTATAGTTTTACAAAGTCCTAGAGGGTATTTGTAATTGGCTGCTATAACTTAAGATGAATGATGGACCAAACACTCCCCCTCTCCCCTCCCTCCCCTCTATAAAAAAAAAATTAATTGATCAAATTTAGCATAATCTCCAACTTAATTGGTCAAATTGGACATAATTCTCAACTTACCTGATCAAATTAATCATAACCCCCATGTCAATTGATCATAATCTGCAACTCAAGCGATCAAATTGTGTATAATCCCAACTCAATTAATAAATTGGGCATAAACCACAACTCAATTGATAGAATTGAGGTTAATTATAACTTAATTGATCAAATTAGGCATAATTTTCAACTCAATTGATCAAATTATGCATAATTTTCAACTCATTTGATTAGACCAGGAAAAATACCCAAGTCAATTGATCAAATCAACCATCATCCTAACCCAATTAATTAAATTAGACATAATCCTCAAGTCACTTGATCAAATTGACCGTAACCCACTTCTCAATTGATCATAATTCTTAAGTCAAGTGACCAAATTGGGTGTAATCTCCAACTTAATTGGTCAAATTGAGCATAATCCACAATATGGTTGATAGAATTGGGGCTAATCTCAATATAATTGATCAAATTGACCCTCACCAACCAAATTCAATTGATCAAATTAGGCACAATACCCGACTCAATTAACCAAATGGACCAAACCCCCAATTAACCAAATTAGTTTATAAATAAAATATTTATTTTTATAAGTGAACTCTGTTATAAGTTTGTCTGAAATTATGTTTACCTGTTAATCGAGTGATGCATCTTTTATGTATACTATCATCATGAATATGATTGAAGTGTTATTGATATTGGCCGGGTGTAATACTCAATCTCACCTATGTGTAAACATGATTGTTTGAATTATTGATCATGCCTGTGCTTGATCTTTGGGCCCTTTTAGACTACTTTAGTATTGTATAAATTATTCAAGTGACATTGGGCTTGTCGAATTATATATTTGTGCTCTCCAAGTGCCTATCCCCCATAAACACATGACATCGAAGCCACCATAGTGAGATATAGTCATGAAATCGGCATGTTCCTGGGCATGTCTCTTGTTTGCCAATGTCAGTCCTTGTTCGGAGTGATAAGGCTAGCTATTATTTTATAAGATAAGGTTGACGACATTTGAAAATAAAAATTGTATCCTCCTTTACTTACTACGTTCATATATTTGGTTGTAATGTGTATATGTATTGATATTCTATTTGCCATTTTTTCATCACGTTTCAAAACCTTTACACTCAAGCAATTGTCGATCTCTCTAAGCTTCTTGCTTATATTTCAAAGTCTTCCTCTGTAGATTCTCAAAAGGAGTGATACTCACAAAGAAGATTTGATTTTTTACTTGGAGGGATGGATAGATGTATAGCATATCCAGTTGCATTCAAAGAGATTGAAGATGACAATTAGAAAGAGATAAGCTAAGTTAGTGCTGCAGCCGATTGGGTCCACGATCGAAACATATTTTGAAAATTGATCGTGCTTCATTTTTTATGGGAAAATAGTTTACAGTTTAATTTCTTGTTAATTTTGTTATAATATATGATTGGAATTGAGGGCATTACATAGAAGAAGGCATACCATATGATTCACTGGCGTTTGGGGCTGAGTGGAGGTCATGGCGGTAGCCTTAGTTCGAGAACATTCATCATTGTGATCCATAACAAATGGATGAGGAAGGATTTTATGGTTGTAAAATTATGTTACATCACATTTAATTGAACTAGTCACACTTTAACACCAAATACTTTAAAGTTTTTTTTTAACCTTGGGGTAGAATCTTGATGCCTTTTAACTTTTGGATGAAGCCTACCCTTGATATTTTTGTTGAGTGAAAGTGTTCAATGTTGGTCATGTTGTTGGCATTGGTGCTTGTGACGCCCATTCGTTCGTAAAGTAGAAATGCAAAGAACAAGTTAATAACATTACTTAGAACAATACAACGAATGAGGCGACACGCAAGATGATGTTTTGAAGTCTACAACATCATCAGCATTTGGTAAGAGAAAAAAGTCATTCTGACACAAAGAGGGTGCGACATGTTGACAAGAAGACTGAGTATGACACACTTGTGGAAGCCTTGTGGCTGGAACTTGTGTTGGATTTAACATGTCCACAAACTCAGTAAAATATTTTCTCCTCAACCCATGCAACCAGGAGCTAGAAATGATAGACACTCAGCCATTTTCTAGAAGGTGTGTGTGCAGTTAAAATATTGACACTAGATGAGCAACTTTGATGTCTGCATTATCTGACAAGTAATGGGATGGAAATGAAAATCTTCTCTCTAATACACATTGCATAAAAACATGGGAAAACTGACTTGACGCTTCGTAATCATTGCGGCAATCATATTGTGTTATGTTTTATATTAGTTAACTCATATATTCCAAATACTCTTATATCAAACTGTTGACAACTTTTGATGGCCTGAACCTAGTCAGTATGTTTAGTAATTATTAGGGATGGTTTGTGTTTGTTCTCAAGTTTGGTTAGTTGCTTTTGATTTTATTTAATTTTGGTTATTTATGTTGGTATTTTGGTTTGTTTTAATCATTATTTATATATTTATTGTCATTATTTCTTTTTTTTTTTTTTTTGTTGAGTTTGGTTTCAAAATGGGTCCTAACAAAATCAACAATGAAGTATTGCAACACATAATGAAAATAGATAGACTTAATGCGATCACTATTACATAATCCAAGGAAACAAAACATTATCCACAAAATATATTAACATACTCTTGGACTTCAATAGGATAGTTTGATGTAGACAAAAAAGAGATCACTTAATTTTCATTGTTGTTAAACTTCAGAAAGATACACAACAGAACAATATTAGAGAAAGACATAAATAGCATATGGAATATAAGTAAATTCATATGACCCAAAGTAAGGAAAATTATATTTTTGCTAGCGACTCAACTTCATCCATCAAAAACTATATGTCACTAAACACAACCCAATGAAGAAATGTGTAGCTTCTCCCCAATCAATTGAGAGATACTCTAAAGACATTGCTACATTAAATGATGCACGCCTCAATCTCCTTGATGGTGCACGCCTCAATCTCCTTGATGGTGAAATATTGCTACATTGGTTGTCTTCCGGAATGTTTCCCATTGATGCACTGTCGGTCTCCTAACCGAGATCTTACTCATTAAAAACATTAAAAAAAAAGGTAAATATACCGCATATTATGTATATTAATAATACGAACATAATTAGATTGTTTTTATACCCACTTGTTATGGGTAATGTAGCTTACGAGGCTAGACAATAGTGAATTTATTGGTTTAAAATCATAGACTTCTAATGTTTCGTCTGGTGGCATTTGAAGTCAAAAATCAAAAGCAAAGGATACCGCATAATCTCTTGCTCTTGGAGGTAAATTGCTTCAAGGCTATGAACCTGTTGATCTTTTTTTTTTAATTTTTTAATATTTTCAGATTTTAAATTTTTTAAAGGAAAAAATAGAGAACCAACACAAGATTAAAAAGTGGTTATGGGAATGCAAAAAGAAAACAATACAAAAACAAATATTTGATAAACAAATGGATTCAAAAGATGTTTATTGTTTTTGATATGGCTTCTCATGTTTTGACCTATGGCATTTGAAAAAAAATAATTCTACATAATATCTTGTTCTTGATTGTATGTTGCCTCAAGGCTATTAACCTGTTTATCAATTTATTATATATTTTTTCAATCATTTGGAATTTTAGTTTTTTCAAGGAAAAAAAAAAGAATAAAAAATCAAGATAAGATAACAGTGATTATGGATATGCAAAAAGAAAATATAAATATATATATATATATATATGATACACAAAACAGATTCAAAAGAAGAATAAAAAATATTCAAAACCAATATGGCCATTCAAAAGACATTTATTAGTTTTGTCGGTTTTAGCCTTTTCGGATAGTTTTAAACAAAATAATCAACCTAACTCTTGAATTTGGTCCAACATGGTCTGCTTGTGAATTGGAATCGTTTGAAACAATTATAATAGTCAAACAGCATATTGACATGGGAGTGTATATAAACCATTGCTCGTTTGAGGACATGACTATCATCTTCCACTATAGAACCCCTTTCAATATGGGTATAGGTTTCGAGATCACACAAGAAGTTGTGATCCATTTCGATGATCTAACCATCCATAAAAAATACAATAGCCTTTGTTGGTTTGTTTATATTGAGGGGGAAGATTACTGACTGAAGGAAATGGTTTGTGGGAGCATTAAACTTAAAATTATTAAAGTGAATGGCTTAGGATATCTTGACCCAAATTTTATGTTGAAAAGTATTTAATAGGTTGTCATTACTTCAACTAGATTGCAAAGTAAACACAATAAATTGTTGGTTGAGTATAGCATTGGTGAAACAATATAGTGAGATAAACTTTATGGATAGGTCATAACCCTAATAATGGCAACAATTCAACAGAAAGATAACTATCACTGTCACGACCTGGAAAAATACCCTTTTATTTTATTAAAATATATTGGACCGAAACGCGCAACTGGTAAATATTTTCATAGTTGTATAAATAATTATTTTCGTATAAAATTTGTACAAAATACAAAAGTTACAATTTTCAAAAGAAATACAAAAGTAACTTTGTTGCGTAAATGGTTTCGAAACGCTTCCGCTGCGCCACTCTGATCCGCTATTTCATTTCTGTCTAAAAAGTACTGGAAAAGAGGAGTCAACGCGACGGTTGAGTAGAAATATCATTCAACCCCATAAGGTGCGTGTGTATTTTAATAGGTGCACGTAGACACATAATTTCATATAATACTATAATGAAAATGAAAGCATTAAATATCTAAGACTTACAAGATACTTAAATTCCTATCTTACTCATGAAGTTAAATAATACTCCTACCTTGAAATGTTTTTAGGGAAAAAGAAAGGATATAGAAGGCTTTTTAGGTATATATGTAGGTAAAAAGAAAGGTTTATATATATACATATATGGGTGGAAGATATTTTATAAATATGAAGTGTTTTGGGTGTTGAGAGTAAGGTGAGTGTAGGGTGGGGGTGTGTTAGGCGGGATTTGTATTGTGTGTATGATGGAAATGAAGATCACCCCCCCTCCTATTTATAGTTGTTGCCCAAGAAACAAGATTATTTTATTAGGGTTTATCTTGTTAATTAATGTGATCTTCCAACTAGGCCTAACATTAATTATGTTAACACCTAATTGTGGTTGTAATTTACACAAATGTTACCCTAAATAATATGAGTTGTGCCCTAAGTTATATTATGTGTTGGCCTAATATGATGATTCAAGCCCTAACTCATTAGAATGCTCCAAGTATAACATTTGCTAGATTCACCAAATAAATGTAGAAAGATATTTTAATAAAATATTAACACAAAATCAAATAAAATCAAAATAAAATCTGATTTTTATTTTCCTAATCTTATAAAATCTGAAATCATATCTTTATTTCGTCAAAATTCGAATTTTTATTTATTTATTTTTGTAAAAATCAAAAATTACGGTTTTAGGGCATAAAATCCGAAAATTCATAATTAATTCAGAAAATTTCAAAATTATGAAATTTGATCTTTATAAATCTGAAATTATATGTATATTTCCTAGAAATTAAAATTTAACATATAACTTTTCAAAAAATTACAATTTAGGACATAGAATTTCTAAAATTGTGTTAGAATGTCAAATTCCTCTAAAATTTGGAAAATCATGTAATATTGCATCTTCTCCATGCATAAAAGTCTAGAAACTTATTTATATTGTATTTTGAAAACTCATAAATATTTAATAGACGAATTTTTCAAGAATGGTAATCAAATTCGAAAATTCGTACTTTACCGTTCGAATTGTAAATTACTCTCAAAATCAAACTAAAATTTGAAAACAACAAGTAATGAGGACATTTTTAAGAAACATAAGGTTTTATATCAATTATTTAAATAATAAAGATTATCGGGTCATCACAATCACGTCACATAACACATACTTATAATTGTAGCTGCACATACACAAACACACACACACACACATATATATATATATATATTAATGAGATACATAATTCACTATTAATACAACATTAAGAAGTACAATTGGAGCACTTAAATTAGGACAAGATGGGGATAGTTGATGCAGTTTAAAGCAAACTGAAATTAGCCATTAGTATTTCCAATACATTACTGTGCATACGACCTTCACAAAGAAACTTAGCCCAAAAAATAAAAACACAGGATATTTAACTATTCGAGAATATCAATTCAAAGACAATTGATGATTCAGTTGTGCTTAAAATTTTATTTATTTATTTTTTCTATGCACAACTGGAAGATTGACTATAGAAAAGCCCATTCGGTCTCTCTCCACTGTGCTTGTACACCAATGCCTATTTGAAAGACTATATGTTCAAAAAACAAAGATCGATGAAAAAAACATAATGCATAAAAACAAACTTAATGGAAAAAATTGTAAACTTCCAATATATATATATACACACAAACAATTATGACAAATGAGAGCTTTTAGGGTAATAAAAAAAATTGGTATATGGTATATATTACTATTCCCATGTATTGTAATACAAAGTTACCACCAAAGTTTGGGAAAAATCAATAGTCTTGGAAATGTTATGGCTTTAAGATTCTAATTTGGAATATAGCATTTTTGATATTTTATAAATACCCAAGTATTTGTATCCAGGCTAATTTTAAAATATGAAAATTTGAGATAATTAGTTATTTCTTCATACAAGACCAAGTATCAAAAAAAGAGGCCTACAACAATAATTAAAATAATAATAATGTGTGATTCTAGTTAGATTACCTTATATATCATCTCTCACACCTAATCTAGTGTGAAAATTCAATCTCGAATGGTGTTGTAACAAACATTGCTGAATTGAAAGATTTATTTGAACAGGTGGAATTGCCACTTTAGTTGACCAAAATGATAACATATAGAACACCTGAGTGTGTTGTGCCTCAAAGATGTGATTCATCTCAACTATTAATATATTAGCAACATAATGTCTTAAAGTGGTAGATGGTTCTAAACCCTATCAGCATACACCTTGAAAAACACAATCATACATTGATCTTGTTGGAACGACATAATGATTGATAGAAAACAATATTTCACCTAATGTGTTTTGTACATTCTCTGATTGTTGATTGAGCCATATTTTTTCTTAGGATGGATTTTTTCTCATTTATGACTCAGAGTAGCTCCTATTGTTCAGTGGTTTGCTCATTTTGTTGGCTTCTTGTTGAGAAAAATGTTGATAGGTGGTTTGATTTATTACCATTGTGAAATTGACTAACAACAACTCGACAAATTCTTTTATTGACTAGCCTTGTTTATGAAAGCATCATTGCTTTTGGACAAAAATGTTGACAAACGTAAAAATATATATGTGAACGTGAAGAGGGCTTGTCGGATTTGATTAGATTCTTTTCCTGGTATCTTTGCCTGTGAATTCGTATCAAAGGAAGCACGCTTCCATGGACTTATGTAGACTGCCAGTTAGACTAACTAATACACAAACATAAAAAACGTAGTTGTAAAACATCAAACCTAATTGGTGAGAGTTATGTAACTAGATTCCAAATGAAAGCCCAATATTGAAGAAATTTAGCATAAACCTAAATAATATAGAATACACATTCATTCAATGAAATTTAATTGTCAAGAACAATGATACCAATCACCATGGATATATATAATATTATATAGAACATTACTTAGGCTCCAAAACTTTGATTTTTTCACCCCAAAAATACTTGTAATTACAAAAAAAAATACAGAATTAACAATGTTCCGTCAATATCGAAAAAAACAGTGCAATGCACAAACTATGGCTCATAACAATTTAGAAGTATCATCTCATATACATACCCATAAATAAACATGCAATAGTAACGCAAATTATAAATAAAGAAACTAATGTAACACTGCACAACATCATCTTTATTCATGGGCACTAATTGTACTTCGTGATATTTATCCCACCACTCCAAATACCTAATGTGTATTACAGAAAAGAACATCGGTAAAACTATCGATTAGAATTCTATTTTCTCATAGACAATAACAACTTCATCTTACAACGCTTACATGGGCATAATAGAGGATTTTCAGGAACTAGACCTCTACGCAAAATGACAACTGTAAAAGGTCATAAGCTTAGTTAATACAGTAGTATTAGACAATGTATTGCATAGTATATTGGAAAAAAGAAAAAAAAAAACAACTTTGTGACAATTTGATTTACCACAAGTCCAAAAATAAAAGGAATACTTGATCAAAATGAAATAGAACGTAACATCACAAGAGTCGTTAAAAAAGCAAATCGATGATAAAACATTAATAATAAATATAAAATATTTAATTCAGAATTTGCAAATAAGTAAGTTCCTTAATACATATTACACAAGGGAAAAGTCAGGAATTCGGATTCTTGTGATTGTGTATTTCATGGAATTCTTAACTCCTATGTGTAATTCATGGAATTCATTGCAATTTATTCTATACCATTAGAAGAAGTCCAAGCACAATAGCTCCTTATACAACAATTTTCTTTGTTTTGTTTATATTATTTTTCTTTATCGAAAGTCAAAAGGAAAAACATCAAAAGTAAACAAATACTCTAGTCATGGGCTACAACATTGAATCACACTACATGAAAGTTTTTGGAGTAAGGTTCGTATGATCGTGATTTATCAAAGCAATGAGCATAGAAGGAAAAACTTACATACCTTTATACAAATGCAAGACTACTTCTACAAGTCTTTTGCATGTGTTAGTTTGTAGTAACAGAAGGGGTTTTAGAGTTGGATGACAGTTACTCAGTCATGGCCATTTTGGGGGAGACAACTAATGCATACCTAGAAAAAAAGGGGCGCAATTCAGATAGTTGCTACAAAACACCTTGTGTTGAGCTGATTTTCAAACAACAAATTGCTTAAGGGCTATCACCTACTCCGTCGCTTTTGGATATTTTTAAATAGGGAAATAAAAAGGTTAAGGATTAGCTACTTTGGGCCCAAATGTGGGTGATGGTTGCTTTAGATTTCAAATGTATGCTCATAGGTTGATGCCATTTATACATTACTTCAAGCTTACTACACTCATCAATGCATCCAATGCATTAGAAAATGTGTGATTGTGTATTATAAAATCCGAATTGCTAGTTTAAGAGGTTTTTCTAAGTGGCCCTGCATGTACAATCCTAAAATTGGCAAGGTATACCAGCTTCAGTCCACTAATTGGGGTTATTAGAAGGAAGCTTTATATGGGTCGAGGTATATAAAGCGTGTTTCTTGTAGCCTAAACTGATTGGCGGAGAAGGCCATATCTTTAGAAAACTGCTCTAATTGGAAAGGGTAGAATCAATTTCGAAATTGTAATTTTATAAGAAATCCTAAGTGGAGTAGTAATCTCTGGCAAAGCAAAGAAGAACCCTAGTCTCAATGGAGCTATCTTGGCATAATATTGGTCTATTATACCTTCATAGATATATAATTTTATATCTCGTAATTTACAAAACATTACTTCTTCATATCTTATGTTTTCAGATTCTAATTCTTTGTTCTAACTTAAGAAACAAAAGTGATGCACGAAGAATCTTCCCATGTTCCATTGTTTTGTAGGAATCTAGATGGGAATAACAAGATTATTGGTGCACAAAATTGAGGTACTTATCAGAATGAGAAAGGGACCACAAAAACACAATATTGTTGTAAAAAGACATAGTCTCCATACTCTAAATTCATATTTATGCTCGATGTATACTTACTTTCATTAGGCTACAAACAAGTAAGTGTATCAATTCAACTAGCTCTATCTTCCTATTTTTTCTTTTTTCTTTTTTTTTTCAAAAGGAGGATGACTTTTGCATGAAATACGTTTTTGCTTGCCAACTAAACACTAAGCACATCTTTCTAGTTTTCTACCTTTAGACAAACAATGGTGTCCACAAACATGAGTAGACCTCTAATAACATAGTTTTGAGAAGCTATCATTTCCAACTACATTTACACGAATTCAAACAATCTAAAATGTTCATTAACTATAAATAATAATATTTATTTGCATGAGCCATAATAAGATTTTCTCTTGTGAGTCTTCTCATCCCTTACCAAGGAATTTATAATAGCTCTCATCATCAAGTGTTTCAATGGAGGTCAAACGACAACGAATATTACTACATACATGCTTTACATCATGTAGTGCTAAACTTATCCCATGGTTTATTTTTTAGCAAATAGAACATTGCCTACTATCCATACCACTATATCTCTTTTTATATTAATTCAATACTCTAAAGTCACTAGCAGTATAGAAAGTGTAAATATCCATCCTTGAAATACTATAAAACGAAGCACAACTACCAACCACCCGACTTGCGTCATTACAAGCATCATAAATCACATTGTCATTTGAAGTAAGAAAAGATCAATCTTTGCGATAGTCGTAGAACATGACCATTATTTTCATGATATTTTTTTCTTCTTTTTTCCTAATTTTTCCTTAAAATCAATCAATTGCCGTTATCAATCAGTGGTTTATTACAATTGAACACTATCGAATAAAAATTAAATACAAACTACTCCGCAGTAGGAAGAAACTAGTATCAAACTAAAAAAAAAAATACCTACATCACAATAAATCAAACCCATATCCTTAAATTTGTAGGGTCTCCACCTTACCACTGAAGCAAGGTCTCATTGGCTCATTTTTCCTATTTATCTAGTATCTTCATTGCTTCTCTTTCATTTCAAGCAGTACTTATTGATTTGACTAATCATACAGCATCAATGGCACTTAAAATCTATTCATCTTGACATTAACTTGCTTTTATTTTTATCTTTCTCTTTGTATTTGCTTTTTTGCACATTTTTCGTAACAAACAACTTAGGTTGAGATGAAAACTACATTTTCTTTACTCTTATTTCTCTATTAAAAATAACAATTTTATTAAGTTCAACAGTTACACCAGCGTTATTAGCAAGTGTTCGAAAGTTCAAAAATGTAAAATCCGTACCAGTCAGCTAATCAAGAACTCCTTGAAATTACTATTTTTAATCTCTAAGTATACAAAGTACTAATATCTCCACAAAGATCGGGCATGTGTGTCATGTTGGATATGATTGATTGTATCATTCTGTTCAACAATCTGTTTGATAAATTAACCTGCTTCTCGCATCTTTCATTTTTGTTGTCTATCCTATACTTGAGCATCATGCTATGTCTTCCGTATGAAGGGTACAATTTAAAGGGCCAGTTAAAACTAGTTTTAAAAAAGATCACTATAATTTGAGGCAAATTTAAACAAGTTTATAAGCTCCAAGCTTAGGGCAAAACATATTTGCTATACATGCAAGAATCACAGATAAATAAGAGAGATTCAGAAGGTTATCACCAAAAGAAACTATTGTTTTGACTACAAAAGTTGGGTATCCAATTCTATCACATCGATCTACACTATTCGATAAGTATCCAACACTCAACAGTTTGCCAAACTTCTAGCGAAATAGGACCACAAATCACCACTTGATCGTCAACTTGATGAAAATAGCCGAATGCCAAAAAAATTTTTTAATTATAAACTACTTTTTTTAAAAACTTTTGTTACTTTATGGACTTCAATTCCTCCAAACTCTTCATTTTTGCAAAAGTTCTTTGAAGGGGTTATAAAGTTGGCCAAAGAGAATGCATTAGTGTTGAGCGTAACACATAAGTTTAAGAATTCAAATATGCTTCCATTTGTACAAAATGATGGTAAACATGCTTGCATTGTAAAAACTAAGATTTACATTCACAAAAATATTATGGTGTTATTGTCACATTCAAAACGAATGAACAATTATTTTTTTTCTCCTTCACCTTCTTCAATACGTTTCATGAATGGGACATAATTGAAAATGAAATTTGCAATTCCCTTAATTGAATTCTATACTATTATTATTTATGATGATCATTATGATACTTCACATTATAACACTTATAGTTTTGAACTTGTCATTTTTGCAATTTTCCTGTCTGGAAGTTCCAAACAATTCCAATCATCATCATCAATATCAATGAAAAATTGTTTCACCAATTCTTCACTAACTTGTTCCAGCTTTGGAGGCTCCCACTGCAATACAGAGCACTTCTTATATGCAATAATGAAGTAAGAATTTCATAATAATAATCTCCAACTAAAAATTATTATTAAATTAATTTGAGTAAAATCAAACTAGATGAACAACAATTATATGACCAAGATTTCTTTTAGTATATTATTCAATTCATTATTTTATTTAGTGTCATTGATTAAATTAGTTCTTTTTGGACAAAAAAATGGAAACATACTTTTCAATATCATTAAAAAGCAAAAACTATTACTTTTTGTAATGTTACCAATAGAATTAGAATTCTTTAACAAATGTGTGTATGTTTATTAATAGGGATAATTATTCCCACCACTCCTGAGTTTAGGCGTAATTACAAATAACACCTCTTTGTATAGGAAATTACCGATACCCCCCTGTGTTTTGTTGGCGTTTTACAATTTCCAACTTCCGTTAAGTTGACTAACAGTCAACGTCTGCATACCAACGTGATCTCACGAAATTACCCTTCTAAAGGTGGGAATATTATTTAAACAAATATAAATTGACTCATTCACCCTTGAGGGTGTTTATGGTAAATAATATAATTGTTTGAGGTGTTTTATGATAATTGAGTACAATGTCAAGGAGGGTTTAATGTAATATTTTGGTTAAATATATGTACACACACACATGACAGTACAGATGAGCGAGGAAGAGAGAGAGGTACAGAGGAGGGAGGAAGAGAGAGAGAGATGGGGAGAGAGGAGGAGGCAGGGGTGGGGTGGGAGGTGGTGATGATGTTTTGGGGGGGGGGGGGGAGGGGGTAGGGTTGGGGGGGGGGGGTTCAGTTAGAGTTTTGTTTGAAAAATGATAATTTTTTTTCAATGAAGGGTATTTTGGCCAATTCAATTTTATACTTATTTTTTCATTTTTTAAATAAAAAATATTTCAAACATTGAAGGGGCAAAATTGATATTTTATTATTTCCGTCTATTTTACTAAAAAGTCCACAAAATATAGAGGGGTATCGGTAATTTCTAATACAAGAGAGTGTTATTTTTAATTATGCCTAAACTCAGGGGTGGTGAGAGTAATTATCACTCATTATGATATACTTGAGAAAAACAAAAACTTAAAGATTTTTAAGAGATTTTGCTAGCGCCACGAAATACGACATGGAAAATGAGGGGAAAAAAATTGTTTGCAATCTTTTTTTGATCACATATTAACTCATCGAATGAATCTAACCCGTATTGGTCTGGTATTTTGTGACTTTTTTCGTCCAATAATATAAGTGTGTTATTCCCAAATACATATATTTACATATACTTTTTTGTGTATTGTTTGTGAGTTTCGTAATATCATGATGAAGGTGCATGGATAAATATAAGTATGCAAAGAGATGTGTATACTTATATAAAATAATTATGAACTTCTACGCTATGAAATACATAATTTTATCATTTGTACCTTTGGACTTTTATCTTTGTCGAAGAATATTGCCCTTGCACCCTACATGTTTTGTTTTAAACATACCAATTAGATGGTAAAATTTTTGAACTCACACGAAATATTTGTACAAGTACCTCACAAAAGTCCTTATTGAATGTTCGTCTTAGCATGTGACGGGATATGGCATAGTCACGTCTTAGGCACTCCTCCAGAGTTATGCTTCGTCCTTCTCTGATCTAAAGTATCAAAATATTAAGGACTCAGGGGTTGTTTGCGGGGGAAATGCAAATTTCATCCTATAAGTTGATTCATTTGGGGTTTTAGTTATTCCGCCAACGCTGTTCGGATTTTCATCATTTCATGTAGGGGTGTTCAACAAAATCGAAAACCGACCGAACCGACCGAAAACCAAAAAAATCGAACCGAACCGAAGCATGTTCGGTTCGGTTTTTGGTTCTTTAGTTCAAGAAAATTCGGTTTTCGTTTTTTTCGGTTAAAAAACCGAAAAAAAACCTGAGATAACCGAAAAATCGAAAAAAAACCGAAAAAAAAAATATTGTGTAATCTATGGAACAAAAGTAAGAAAAACCGAACCGAACCGAACCGAAAACCGAAAACCGAACCGAAAATATGGAAATTGCATGCTCTTATTATTATTATTTTTTTTTACAATTATTTCGGTTTTTCGGTTAAAACCGAAAAACCGAACCGAACCGAACACATTTCGGTTCGGTTTTCGGTTTTCATTTCAGAAAACCGAAAATTTCGGTTAACCGAACCGAAAAATGGAAATGCGCGGTTTTAACCGTTTGAACACCCCTAATTTCATGTTTTAGAATTGGCAATTTTGGTCCGACTTTCACCGAAATTTCAATTTTTCAGCAAGACACTAGTGACTTGGATACGAAATTGTTGGGTTGTACCATTAGAAAATGGAAATTTACACAAACATGGAACCAAAGTTGCCAATTTTAGAAACTTATAGAATGACAATCCAAACAGTATAAACAAATGGACTAAAATCCAAAACACATCGATTTATATTACAAAACCTTTTTTTTTTTGTTGGTCAATATATATTATGAAAACTAAGTAGTAAAGAAGTTATAAAAAGTCTTAGCAACAAAAGTGGATAGTGTTTGGAAAGAAAAAATGAAAATTGTGGCTGAATGTTTAAGAAAAAAATATTTAGAAGTAGTAAAAAAAAGCCTGAAAGATGCTTCCACCTTTTAGCTTGTTTTTTAAATGAACGAAAACCCCCTTTAAATTATGATTTACCATCCTATTATATTCTGGCTTTTATGTAGTCAAATATATATCTCATGTAGATCAATAATAACATACTACTATTTAAAAAACCATATAATCAACTAATTCAGGAATGTTCATGATGGTATTACTGATTTTAGGGAAATCTTCAGACTTGTTGGAGAAGCAGATCTCATGGAACTTATTGCATTGACTATCCATTTATCTCCACAGCTTACAACTTCAGTTTCCTTGTGAGCGGGGACAAAAAAAAAACAAAAAAAAGGAAGCAACATAAAGGTAAATAACTATTATATTTATAAAAAATTGATTAATATTTGAGAAAGCTTTACTTTTCATCCCTCACGCTTACACTTATTTTGATTTTGGTTCCTCATGTTTACGCACTATCATATTTGGTCCCTCATGTTGCATTTTTTTATCCAATGTCATCCTTTCGTTAAATTTTCAATTAAAAGCTAAAGGATTGAGGGGCAAAATATAACTAATTTGTTAGCTTTTAACAGAAAATTTAATGGAAGGATGACATTGGAAAAAAAAATGCAACGTGAAGGACCAAATATGATAGTGCGTAAACATGAGGGACCAAAATCGAAATAAGTGTAAGCGTGAGGAACGAAAAGTGAAGTTTTCTCTTAATATTTATTGCAAATTTTGATAGGTACCTTGTGTACTTACAAGTGATGACAATATGTCTTCAACGGTATTCTTTGAAAAACATTTATTGATTTTATCCATTCTATGTAATGAACAAATTTATTTATTAGTAAATGAAAATTTTTCATCATAGAAAATAAATATAAACATTATATATATGTTTAATATCGTTAGTAAAAAGGTTATAGATAAACTATCCGTGTCTAAATATGTACCTTATGAAAGCACTGCCTTGTTTTAAATTTGGCTTCTGAATATATTTTTCAAGAGCATTAAAAATTGCTGACGCATCCACGTCTACTACTTCACCTAGCTCATTTTCCAGCGGTTGAAGATCCTGCATATAAATTAACTCAAAACATGATACTCAGATTATGAATATATGTTTAAAATTATTTTTAGAACATTACAATTATTATGGTAGATAAAAACATTAAATTTTTTTGTTACCTAGATCAAAATCCCCTAACGGTCTAAGATCAATAGTATCATTTTATTTAATTTTTTTTGATACAATTAACTCGGGACACCTTATAGATGTCAACCGGAATGCCACACCTTAGCACACACACTCACCCATAGGGAAAAAGGAGGGCACAAAAGGGTTCAGACTCAGGACTTTAGTGGTATCGGTATGAATCCCTACCACTGGGCTACAACCCCAGTGGCGAATAGTATCATTGTTGAGGATACAAAAGATACTTTACATATTGAGTGCTTCAATTTTTGTTAGTATTTGAAATAAAATTATCTTTTTATAATACATCTCTAGCTAGCGTAATTTTTATAATAGAATTACCAAACTCATCACTTTGTGCTATTTTTTTTTTCAAGTTTTCATTTTTTCAATGAGGTTGATCCCATCAACGTCTTCACATTGGATTAGTTATCAAACTTTAAGTTTCTCCAAAAGCTTCTTGAATATCCAAATTTGAACTTGAACAATGATAACCTAAAAGTACAATACACTCAAATGCATCTTCAACAACTTGAACAAACGTTCAATAGGCTTAGAGTCCCTTTGGATCACTACAAGAAAAAGTAATATTATTGACAAAATTTAAAAGTATAAAAATTGTCACCAATGAACGTATTAAGCGACAATATATTCTATTTTGTCACTAAGTAAATTTTTTTTAGTGACAACAATTTTTATGTTGTCACAATATCACTCAATTGTGACAAGAAGTAATGTTTTAGTTGCCACCATTGATAATTAATGACACATCTATAATAACAACTTGGTGACAACAAAAATTGTTATTAGAATTTTGTGACAAGATTCCATTGATACTAAGTTGTTACAACAGGTGTGTCACTAATTATTACTTTCACACTATATTGCCACATTTTGATAGTAAGTTGTCATCATTGATATTGTTGTCACCGAATATAAATAATTAATGACAACTTTTTGATTATCACTTATTATATTGTTACAAATTTACTCATTTTCTTGTAGTGCATGGGCTTTTTTCAGTAAAAAAGAACTTATTTTTTGAAAAAAAAAAAGCATTTCAAACAAAAAATATTGTGTTTGGATAGGCTTTTTGAAAAAAGCAAAAGCCAGGAAAAAAAAAGAAAGTCGAAAAGAGCTTTTTTAGAAGCTACCCTATAGTAGCTTTAAATAAAAGCACTTTTAACCACTGTATCCAAACGCAAAACTGTTTAACTTAAAAAAAAAACTCTACAATAAACAACACCATTCAATAAGCATTTATTAAGCCTATCCAAACAGGCCCTTAGTGCCATTGTTCTTCAACAATCTTGAAGATGGCTCTTGTTATGGTATTATTACAGTTATGAAAACAATGACGGAAAATAAATTTAATCTAAAATCAAATTTTATTTACATCATTATTCATAGCTTAAATTAATAATTGAAAGTCAGGTATATAAGTTCATCTACTCAAAAATAATGTATCTTTTATTTCCTAGAAATATTAAGAGCGATACTTTGTGTCGTACAAGGAATTGATAACACAATAGAGATCGGCAAATTTTTAGAGACAAACTTACTAAAGCTGTCAAATCTTATAATTTACCTCTAAAAGTGACATATACATGCAATTTGAATAGAAAGCTTCTATGTTTTTTTTGCAACTACGTTCATAGGGTCTTTTTTTTCTGAAAAACCACGTGACATATTAATAGTGGAAATTTTATTATTTTTAAAGGCAAATAAAAGAGTCATCTAATGAATATCACAATTATTGTAGCGAGCACTGTGACACCAAAGGTTCCACTACAACTATCCACGACTAAACATACTTCGAAAAAATGGTTATTCTAAATTTTTAAACAAATTACTTGCAACCACAACATTGAATATTTGAATTTGAAAGTGAATGGTCATATTTGTATTGCCCATGCACAATGAGAGTATATCAAGAATCAAATCATACCTTTGAAGAAACGAAATGAGTAGCCAAACCACATTCCAGCATTTCAATCCCACTTATTCGTGCACCAGTTAGTCCTAAATATTCACCTACGAGATATAGCCGAATTCATAATTTGAAAACTATTTATGACAGTCTTTCTTATATGTGTACTAATTTTTTTTTAATTATTTTCCAAATACAAGAGTTTAATGAATGTATTCTTCTATTATTTAATCGAATAACTTTTTTTTTTTACTAAGATTTTGATTTTATTTCATTTTCAAAACTTTCATCGACCTTTGGCAAATCACTTGACTATAAATGTCTTTCTTTATCCCTCAAACCTCAATATATTTCCTTTTGTAAGAAAGCATTACTCTTTTGTTTGCAATACCTTTATAAACATAACTACTTTTTTATAATTTGCATAGTCAAAATTGTTCAAGAATTGTTACTTGTATATGTCAAAATTTTCATCATATGAGTTCAATTCAAAAGGAGTTGATATCGGCATTCATAAAATTTCATTTAACTGATGCAACGCTACTTCTAGCAACTTAATATCTTTAAGTCAGAAACCTATGTAGCAACGACGGAGCCAAGGGAGGGTTAGAGGGGACAGTCCCCTTCCAAGTTTATATGGAGCTAAAATTTACATGCACTTTCAAAAAAATTTTGAATTTCATCACCCCTACCCCCCGCCCCCCACCACACACACAAAAAAAATAAAAATAAGAATTTCTAACTCCGTCCATACTACGTAGCAAAGGCCATTTCAACTGAAAAATGGCCTAACCCCATATAGGCATAAGCATTAATTATTACTTTTTAGAAGGAAAATTTTGATCGATAAGAAGTGAAAATAAATTATTGAAAGAAATAAGGTGTGGAGTCTTACCAAAATGTCCAGGCAATCGAGAGAGGAAATAGGAAGCGCTAACATCAGGAAAAAGTCCTATAGAGACTTCTGGCATTGCAAACACCTATATCATGATAAGACAGACAACATTTTACTTGGTTTGGATGTACCTCTATGATCTAAACTATACGAAGTACCTCTAACAGCATAAAATTAAATTTTATTAATTTCTCTATAAAATATATATCTTTCTAAATTATTTTTATTATTTATACTATCTTTTTAATTTTTATAATATGTTTATTAAATTTATGATAAGTCACAAAATAAATTTGAAATCAAATTATTATTCTGATTAAGAAATAAATAAAAATATAAAGTAGAAAAAGAAAATTGAAAAGAGAAATGTGAGAGAGAAGAAAGAAAAGGAGAGGAGGGGAGAGCGGAGAGAGGAGAGAACGGAGTAGATAAACATTAATAAAGATAATTTGGGAAGTTCACAACTAAATGAACTAAAGAAAAGTCAAGTAGCCTCACAATTTATCAAATACTAGCGGAGTATATACAATCGATGCGTGTGCCAAATAAAAATAATTTATTATTTAATACATATTTAAATTTTTTAATTGCATCAAGTTAAATATTCATTAAATTGTTTATATGGAATACATATTTTAAAACATTTTAATATATTCATTGAATTTATGATAAGGGAAAAAATATATCAAAAAATAAATAGAAAAGAAAAAAATAGAAGGTGAGAGAGAAAAAAGAAAGAGAAAGCTAAAATACATCAAGAAAGAGAAACAAAATAGGTGAAGTGGTAGATTAGATGCCAGACCAAAGACACCAAAAGGTAGTTACTACATACCACTCCCACTAAATAGTATAGATAAGTACTGATAAAATGCACGAGTCCTGAAACCTCAAATAGCATGGCGACACATTTGATAACATAACCATGCATTATGAACACCTTAATAAAACTTCATTTTCTAACTTGTCTTATATATATGGCAATGGCCTTTGGAGTGTCATTACTTATTCTAGCTAGTATGAAAGAGGTAAATCGTAAATTTTGTTACATATTCCCCTTCACTTCACAGTGAATCTTTCCTTGAGAAAATATATAGAAGTTCTCTTTTCATACATATTTTGCTAAGGTTCCATATTTAGATGAATTATATAATTCATCTAAATATGAAACCTTAGCAAAATATTCTATTACTCACATGTGTGTGTATATATATATATATACACACACATGTGCGTCAAAAGACTATCAAGGTAGAACATGATAATCAAATTAGATTGTCGACTGTTATAAACTTGTACAGTTAAGGGAGATGAGTAGCCAACAAAGGATTAATCTCATGTCTAAATAAATAAAAAGTTCTCTTATGTTTTTTCCAAGGCTGGACAAAGTTATCAAATAAGTTCTTATGATGAGTTTGCATGTATTTCTTTGGTTTCTCTCTTTGCATGTGAATAGAATATGTATATGTTTTTGGTTTTTTTTTCTAAATATTTCCACCAAAAATAGGGATAAGGTGGCAATGTGTATATGATCATGGAGTTGAGGAGGTAAATTATAAAAGAAAAATATTAGTTTATAAAGTATAAAAATGAGCAAAACTCATCATGTGTGGTTTTTCAATTGAATATTTTCACAAAAATAGGCATGAAGTTTTAAGGTGAAAAATGTGGAATTGAGAAGGTAAAGTGTGAAAGAAGAGGTTTAGTCTGTAAACAGCTAAAATGGACATAACACAGGTCATATCAAGTTTTTATCTTGTAAATACTACTAGAAAAACGCAATTTAGGAATAGATCCAGCTATGAAAACAAGCAATTTAACCAAAAAAAAAAAAAAAAAACAAAAACTGGCAACAGAGTTTTTCTATAGTCACCAATCCATCGCTAAAACGACGATATGTTTCATGCTTTTTTTTTTATATACTGACGGATTTTTCCGGTCACTAAAAGGGCGCCATTTTATGCGCCGTACTTTTTTGGTGGCCACGGATTTTTCCTTAGCTAAATGCCTGTCTATTTTGTTTAGTTCTAGCGACCGCTTTTTCGTAACTAAATCCATTGATATTTTTGTTGTAGCTTTGAACGATTTGAGCGGCGAATTTTCTACAACAAATTCGTTGCTATGTTGATTCTCATATATTTTCCTTAGCTAAATGCCTGTCTATGGTAAAACACGCATAACGAAAAGACTTTATATTTAATTTAATAGAATAATATTGTTCACATATATTTTACTATATATATATATATATATAATCATAAATAATAATGATTATCTATCACTTATAATTAATTGAATTCATTCAGTCGATTCTCCTCATTTAATTAATAATATGTTAAATGAAATATTTAATTTTCAATAAGTGTGTTAAATATATAATTGATTTTCATGTAATTAACTGTGCGAATTGTTCATTTATCAGATATTGAACTATTGTCAAATCGATTGTAAAGTTCATTGCACCAAAAATTAAAATTTCAAGAGTCAGCATGCAAAGATTAAAATTTGTCAAACTATTGAACGACGTATAGCTTATTTAAAAAGGCGGTGGAAACGATTAGGCCCACCTTGTAATTCTTAAAATCTTGAAAATGTTAAGCAACCCCACCCCGCCCCCCCCCCCACCCACCAAAAAAAAACAGAGAAATAGATTATTACCCCTCAAACTTATCCTATTCACACACTTACATGCATTTACGCACATCAATATACTTAATACTTCTAATTGACATGAAAACCCCATTAATAACCAATGAGCAGAGGCACTTCCTTAGTGGCAATTGGGTTCTGTTTGAACTGATCACTCATCAGGCCATGTGGTATATCTCCACCAAGTTTGGTACCGTTCCGTGTCCGTTTGGGCACTGAAGTATAGGAGCGATCGACAAGCAGTGCTCTGCGCGGATGCAGGCACTTTGACTCTTGGGCAGAGAGCTTTATCATTGGAGATTTGTGAAACTGTTTCAGTGGCGTGTTCCTAAGGGTGTTAGGGACGTCTCCATCAGTTTGGGCAGTATTTGGATGCCGTTTGAGTCCGGAAATGTAACCGAGCGCGTAGGCTGCCAGTGCAGTGGCAGTTGTGTAATTTCAGCCATACAGTGAGGGTAACTCCGTGAGAATGGAGGATCGTTTGGGGCTGGAAACCTAGTGATGTTAATGTACGCATCGGGAGCTTCGTGTAGGCGAGAGCGGTGTGCGATTTGGAGTTGGGACGAGGGAGTTACGCCAGATTGTGACTCCTCGGCCCTTTGAGTATGCAATGTTGGCACAAGCGTTTATTTTTCCAAGAGTATTATAAGGGGGACACACCGAGCGGCCAGTCCTCCCCGTGTTGTCCTAGCACAAAGCGCTCATCCTTGGTGGGCAACGCCTGCCACCAAAGGCCGGCTCTTGGCACTCGAAGGAGTGTCTTGAGTCCTCGGTCGGGTCGGGAACCAAACGAGCGGCGTGGGACCTGTGGGGTCCACGTTGGGCGCTCATAAGCGCCCAGAGGCTGCCATATGACGGACACTATGCCCCGCGGGTTTCGATATTATTGGGGCGGCACCTCTAGGTCGATCGAGGCAAGCACTCCGAGGCCTCGTGATCTAACTCGTAGGCACGTGCTAAGGGTTCAAGCCGTGCACGAGGGTCCCTAGGCTTAAGACATGCGGTCGTGGGGCGACACCGCATTGTGGGCAACAAATATGTCGGCTAGATGTCGGTGGGCTAAGAAACTAGTCTCGCGAGACGTGCGGGACAAACTTGACATGATGGCAAGCCGAATAAGCCTTGGACTGAATGTGGCCCTTCTCGGGCGAGACATGAACAAGGACGCCCAAGGCGAGCCATGAAGCCAAAGCGTTCCGAGGAAGTGTCGAGTACGAGGAATGCGTCGTGGGCGTGTGAACGACCCTCGATGCGAAAGAGGAGCGAGTGTGCTCCGCTTCTATCAAGAGATGCAAGCAGACCTAGTATTTGAGCGAAGCATGGTGAGTAAGCTAGCTAGTCGGGGCCGAAGAGTAAGACGCAGTCGAGAGAGGCGCGCAGACATGAGCCTCCGGCGTAGGGGCACTCCGAGGGATGAGGGCCGTGCACCTAGAAAGGGCACCTAGTGAGCTTCTGAGCTCGAGTATGTTACGGGTCATCATAAAGACTCGAGATGGAATTTGGCCGTAACCTCGGGTTGAGTGCAACTTGAGGGGCATCACGGACGAGAAAAATTGGTTCCGCTGCGCGACTCGAGAGTCCGCCCGTGACACAATGGCAGTCTAACAAAAAAAATAGAGGCTATTTTGACAAGTTTGTGAAGTTGGCTCTATTTGCATCTTCAAATTGAATGAGAAATGGTTAGAATGTGTCAAATTTTATTGAGGGACTTTTAATAGGAGGCTAAGACAAACACATTAGGGTGAAATTAAAAGATTGCTTTCGAAGGTAGTGACACGGCAACATGTGGTGTAGATGAAGGTTTGATGATTTTGTGAAATCAAGTACGTGAAAAACTTAGGCTTGTTGATTTATTGATTTGATTGTATTGGTTCCGTTGCCAAAATTTATAAAAATGGGTGTGAAATTAAAGATATAATTCAATCAACTTTTTAAAAAGTAGCCAAGTTTGATACGGAGAATATTAAGTTAGGAAATTTTATAGGTAGTCACCATTCATATGTGACTAATTACTGTATTCACCTTTTCATTTTAGTCATTCGATTATATACTATACTGAATCTAAATTATTCATTTTTATGCGACATGTCACTTTTTGTGTGTCATACAAGTTGCTCAGTGATTTTATTATACAACAATTAATTATACAACAATTAATGTGCTATGCATGGGGCCACCTAATGCAACACTCTTTTCTTTTTCTTCAATTTGGACCCATCTCATTATTATTCTTTGATATACATGTTTGTGCAAATTAAAGGTCTTACCGTTTTACGATGTTTAATCTTTCATATTTTCTTCCTTTGCTTGTTTTATAATATTAACGAATTGAAAATCATGATCGAAAAATTAAAAATATTAAATAAATACAAAACTGATTAATATAGAGTATATTGCGTTAAGCATCCCCAACCTTTGGGGTATTTTGCAATGTGGTACCCAATTTTTGTAAATGTACACTTTGGTATCCAATCTTTATTATTTGTGCGCCGGTGGTGTTTTTTTCACTGTTTCAATGGAATCTTTGTGGAATATTCGGGCATATTTTGGGGAATATTGAGGAATATTCCATCATAATAATGTAAAAATACTATCGGTGCACAAATGATAAAGATTGGTTACCAAAGTGCACATTTATAAAGATTGGGTATCAAAGTACAAAACACCCCAAAGGTTTGGGTGTTTAATGCAATATACTCATTAATATATTAAAATTTAAAAATATGAACACATGTTAAAATTTGATCAAAATTGCATTTAATTAAAATTTTAACATATTTGAAATAATGTATAATATTCATCAAGAATCATTCTAAAATAATTCTAGAATATCAATATCTGTATTTTAATTAAAGACTGAATTTCAGAATTTGGACATCATTAATAAGGAAATTTATCTATACCATCCGTAGATTAATATAAATTGATTGATATGTGGTGGGATTGAGTAATGTAGTTGCAAAAATGATTTGAATATATAAAATACATAAAAATCAGTACAACAAGCACTAATTGGCTAAAAACGTGTTTTGACTATAAGTGGAGGTAAACTAATATCAAACTCAACAACAACAACGATGATGATGACGACGATGATAAAAAAATTGACAATGATTAATTTATGATTTTAACGAATATATGTGATGCAACACAAAATTTATAGATAAAAACTAACAAAACAGTTATAAGCAAAATTTATACGCTATGTCAAATATAATCTCATCTTTATTAATCAAATTAAAGTATGGCAAGGTTAGAAAAATTTAAAACTTCATGAAAAACTTATTTCATTTGTAAAGGATAAATATTTTACTTTTTGTTTTTATTTTTATTTTCACAATATAAGCAATAAAATAGTTAAATGATTTAAAATCTTGACGTAAAAATTTATATTGGATAAAATTAAATAAAATACTTTACAAAACATAAAATAAAGTAATATGTGCGCAAAATGAATTGGAAGGTTGTATTATAGACACTAACATAGCGAAAACACAGTTTTTCCTGAGTGAAAAGTAACCGAATATCAAATCAATAAGAGTTATTTCAATATCAGTAATTTATATAATATTATTAACATTTGAAGGACAATAATTTTATATACTATAATCCTAATTTAATAAAAACTATAAAATTTACTTCGCCTGATAAGGCATAATCAATTAGATGTAATCCTAAATTTGTGAAATAATATATGAATATCCGAGCGTTGTAAATTATTTGTGTACTTTTAATACATTTTAGGCTATTACAACTCATTACTAACCTCGAAAATTCATAATTACATCTATTTCCCAATCAAATCATGATTCTTAGTTTGCTTTTGACTTTAGATTTGCCTCATAAATTTAAGAACTGTAGTTTATATCTTAGATATTTGGTTGTTAATTTGGTTACAAATGATAATTATTTATGACGATCATGAAAGTTTTCGCTAAAAACTCGAAATTTGGACACTATATATTACTTGTCATGACTAGCTAGATAAGATCGGCCATCGACATGTATCAAATATTGATTGGTCACAAAAGAATTTACATAATATAAATAATTCTAGCAACAAAATTTCTTTTGGTTGCTAATTGTGTATATCTAGCAACCATTTTATGATTATCATTGAAAATTTAGTTGTTAAAACTAGTTTTTCGTTTAGCGAGCATTTCAAATTAATGAAAAGGCATGCGTAAAAAAATATATACTAAATCTTAAAAATAATTGAAGAAAGTCAGTACTGTATTTTCAGTGACGATCCGGAAACTTGCATTCATGGATAGCCCCGCACCTCCCCCCATCACCACGCCATTAATCAACATAACCTTGAGATTAAATTTAGAGTTTATATCTTGTTAGTATGGAAATAAACTATTAAAGAAAATAATTTTACACATATAATATGACATTTCTAAAAAGTTTTTCAATTATTCATTAATTGTGATATTTCATGGAAAGTCATGTCTCAATAAGTTGTTAAATTTGAACTAGAATACATTTTTTTGTAACAATAAGATACCAAAATAGGCTATCACTGCATTCAAATATGACGCACTTTAACTAGTGCCTCCAAATCAAAAACGTGTCTAAATATACTAGTTAAAGTGTCGTATATTTGATTGTAGTACTGACTTATTCAGATATTTTATAACGTCACAAAAATACAGTTTAGTTAACATTTCGGGTAGCTTATTTAGTCGCTTCTTATAAAGCATTACAATAAATTCATAACTATAACATGTTTAAAAGTGTCACCTTACATATGTCAAAATAGTTCATTTTTTTCAATAGTGATTGAAAAATAAAATTGTGAGAAGAATTCTTTAAATAGCTTAAAAGGGAAGAAATAGATCAAAAGTACTATCTTACCAATGGTTTCTTGTATGTTGCAATCAAATAATCTAGCAAGAGTTGTTTCCGGTAAAAAATGGCTCCCAAACTCCAATGTCCTATTAATTGAGATTTTAATTAATTTCTTCAATTTTTATAATTTATCCGACATTTAAATAATATATATCTCAAGCAATAATTCAATGTGTACCTGCGGCTACGAGTTGTACAACTCTAACAACATCTCCACCAGCACAGAACGCTTTCCCTTGTCCCTGTATTGATATTAGATATAATTTCTCAATATTTGATTTTTTGTATGTATATATATGTTTCATTAATTAATGATCTTCTTTAGAATCAAAATTTATAATATTTAATTGTGTTCCCTTTCTGTACGGGTTTTAGATGAAGAGCAACGATGTTATTCAATTTAATTTACTTATCATTTTCTTTTGAACCATTGTTTTTTTGCCTTTTCTATTAGAAAACAACAATGCCTTAACATTATATCAAACTTGAAAGACTACTTTGGCTTTATTGCAGTTTTAGAACAGTTAAAATGTCACTTTTCACATTGAGGACATATTTTCTTGGGGGTGGCCAATGTGGGATGGGAACTTTATTTTCTTTTGCAATGTTAGGACTCTGGCCAATTTTTTGGCCCTTTTTGTCGTTAAATAACGCGTGGTGCATACATCATCACCAAAAAACAACATGGTGCACATGTGGCTCATGACATGGTACACACGTGGTGCTTTTTTGGTGATGATGTGTGTGACGTGTCATTTTTTTAGCAAAAATGGCCGGAGTCTTAACATTGCCGAAAAAATAAATAAAGTTTTTATCCCACATTTGCCACCCCCAATAAAATGTGTCCTTAATATGAAAAGTGGTACTTTAATTGTTCTAAAAATGCAATAAACCCTTACTACTTTTAAACGAAATATCGGTGCTCAAATTTGGTTTAATTCTGGCAGAATATATATTAATGTAATGCAATTTGATATAATTTTCCATAGGATCAAAATTTTTTCGAACGCGAAAATGCATTGCGGAATTGTGTTTAAGGAGTACTATAAATTTCTAAGGTTGGATAAGAAAGTGTTTTTCTTCTTTTGCTAACGAAAAAGCAATTGTATAGCATTTTCTTTTACTGCTTCTAATAAAAAAGTTAAAATGAATTAAAATTTGGAAACATCTTTCATGCTACTTTTTTGAGCTTTTAATTAATTTTTGGGAAAAAAATTATTTACCATCCAAACTATACGGGTTTTTCCAACTTGCCATATAAACTTTTTTTTTTACCAATTGCCATCCAAACTTTAATTTTTTTACAAAATACCATCCCAGCTCCGATTCCGGCGGAATATTCCGGTGAGATTCCGTCACATGAGTAGCATGTGAGTTTTTGAAGGGTATTATCGTCTTTTCACTTGTAAAAAAATTGTTTGCAAAAATGCACTCTATGGGATTCGAACTTGGGTTGAGAAGGAGTGCAACCACTCCCACTACCACTTTGCCAACCACCATTATTGTCAAACATGAGGCAAATTGATATATTTGTACCATATAGATTGAAAGAAATAAATTTTAATATCAATTTAAAATTCAAAAAATAAAAGAAATATATTTATTTAGTGAATTAATAATTTCTATCTCATTTATTTTAAGAATTAATTAAATTAATAAGATTTATTTTTTAAAAAAAATAATTTTCGTCCAGGTTCTTTTCATTTTTTTGATGAATATATATTTGTTTTCCTCGTATCCAAATTAATCTTTTAATAAAAAAATTGATCTTGCTAATTTAACTAAATTTTTAGAAAAATTTGATCCTTCTGATTATATTAATTTTCAAATAAAATGTGGTTAAAGAAATTTTATTAATTTTATAAAGAAGTTTCATCAAAAAAGAAAAAGAAAAAGAAAAAAAATGAATAGATGAAAATTATATTTAAAAAAAAATCTTGTTAATTTAATTAATTCTAAAAAGAAATAGGATAGATATTTTTTTTAAAGAATAATTTTTTAACAAATTTTCTTATCTCATTTATTTTCAAAATTCTTGCTATTTGATATTTGTAATTTATTTTTGTTTCTAATTATATGGTTTTGAACTTTGAGGATTTTGTATAAAACAATAAAATAGGCATGGTCATGCATGAAGATAGATGTTGCCTAGTTGGTGAACCTCTCATGGGGTTTGCAATATAACCCGGGTTCGACTTCCACTATTAACAAAGTTCTTAATTTTTGAGCAGGTTTTTACATAAAAAGACGAAAAGGCCCTTATGAATGTCACATGATTGTCATGTGACCGAATCTGGGTAGAATATTCTACCAGAATATTCGCTTGGATGGTAATTTGTAAAAATCGTGAAGTTTAGATGGCAATTGGTAAAAAAAAAAGTTTATATGGCAAGTTGGAAAAACCCGTATACTTTGGGTGGTAAATAGTTTTTTTCCCTTAATTTTTTTAAAACTCAACTGCTACTTTTCACTTTTAATTTCCAAAGACTAGTCATTTTTACTGCTCAACTTTTCTTCAATTTTTTCTACAACTTCTACTTCTTCCAAAACAAAAGTGTTGGCGAACACCGCATAAGTTGTAGCCATATTTAGTTTCAGTCGTTGATTCATTTTCACTATCCAATACAATTGCTTTCTCTAGGATGTATATATTTATGCAGTGTATTATATTATCTTTGGATCACTAACGGCTTGAAGGTAAAATAAACATGAAGATACATTATGTATATGTGATTAGCTAAGATATATTTAATACATCATAAATATGATGTGTTAATCTTTTGATTTTTTTTTTCCTGATCTTAACCATCCAGTTTCAACCAACTCGCTAATTAATCCGAATCGAATACTGCAAAGACCCATTAAAAGAACGACTAATCTTATGAGTTATGAATCACTAATAGTTTGAATGTATATAACAAGTGATTCTATATTAAAACAAACATAAATATATATATTATTTTGCATAAATTAGCTAAATCAATAGAAATTATACCGTTAATATTACAAGCTTGACTGTATCATCAACCTCATAGTGTTCCAAATAGCTCTTCAACTGAGAAATCTGCATTTGTAACAAACCTTTAAATTAAAATTAAATAACATAAAATTAAACAGCTTGGGGGAAATTGCGTTAATTCTTTCCTTTTTTTTTTCTTTTCTCCCCTAACTTTAAATTCTTGGAAAACACTTTTTTTTTTTTTTTTTTTTTTGCGACATAGGAAAAATTGGCTTACACCTGACTAGCTACTATCACTGTATTACCAGGAGGTCGATTGTTATGGATTAACGAAGATCAGGATATGTTAACTATCTTACTCTTTTTATTTAGTTCACGGAGTTTCAAAGATCAACATATGTTAACTATAAGTAATATATCTTAACACTTAACCACATAATGTTCACAATTAATATGCCTTAATATTTAACAAAATATATTTCTCTTTTTTTTAGATAAAAATAATTTATTCAGGTAAATACAAATCAATTTAATGAACTTGAAAAATATAATCATATAAGGGCAATCCGTTGATTTTTTGAATTTGAATGGTCAAGAGTAATTAGATTAAAAAAAATAATTATTTTGCTTTCGAGAATGAAATTTGATGAAGTGGATTTTTTGAATTCAATTTCTAATGCCATATAGGTTTTATTAATCTAAATATTATAAACATATCGATGTATCATAAATCCAGATATTCTTATATATTATTATACAATAGAATCTAATTAATTATGAATTTCTAATTTATAATTTAAATACATAAGATTTTAAACGCTATTACATGTATTTTGAATATAAATATTTAGGCATATTACATATTTTTATGAAGTATTTATAAATATATGTATTTTTCAACTATATTTATATATCTAATATATTTCTACCCATTGTTGAGAAAAATGTGTTGCCGTTGTATAACACTAGATCCGCAGTATGAAGCATTTCTTTTTCTATGAAAACCACCGAGTATTTAAAAGTGGGGGAAAGGGGTATACACTTTAAGAATGCACACCTTCACTGACGAACCAATACATTATAAATTTAGTTTCTGTGATGAATTTTATCTATAGTGATTTCGTTAGTAAATGCCTTGTCATTAATTGTTCCTTTAATTCTGGTTAGATTGAATTCTTTCACTGATTTATCCCAAATACCTCAGAATTGTGACAGAATCTCTCCATCATAAATTTTTCATTACTGAAGTATGTGCTTTCTTGTAGTGATAGTTATAGAATAAGATGTGTCTTCATAGATAATTTTGAATAATTTAATTTATTTCGAGCTACTAGAGCAGAATTTGGTGGTATCCACGTCGTTTGCTTAAATAATTTAAGTCCAATAAATAATTAGAATGTTTCTAGTATAACATCTTCTAAAGAGAAAATTCACTAATAAAGGACCGATTGATACACCACCCTTTTTCCAAAAGTGTTGTTGAGCTAAGTTTGTTTTCAATTATAAGTCTGCTTCAGTTCTATCCGGTTTAAATCTATTAGTTCTGTTTGTCCAAAAAAAAAAAAAAAAAAAGAGATAAAAAGAATATGGGGGGAAAAGAATTATTCGTTTTCTATTTTGGTATTCTTCATTAGAAGTCTCTTGGTGTATTCTTGTAATTGCATATCCAATGGAAAAGAAAAAGGAATAACATTAATTTTGTTGATAATGTTTTATTGGAACATACTAATGCGAATCTAGCCTCATTTCACCCTTTTTGTGGGTAAAGGAGCGTGAAAAACGAGTTAACCTTCTGTAAGTTTCATACCAAATCCATATATTTTGGGTACATACTAATTGCTTAGAACTTTTTATCACATTAATTGGTGTATTATTATTGATTATAGATATATGAGGTGTTACAAACATGACATTTGCACTCTATCTGTGTTAATGAACAAATATCATAAATAATTATTAGGGATAAAAACTGATCTATTGGCAAAAAAGGAGAAAAGTTGGGAGGAGGAAAGCCAAAAAAAAAAAAAAAAAAAAATGAAAACCTACTAATAATAAAAAAATAAAAAAAAAATCAAGAATATGCTCACCATTTCATAAGTGAGGGAGTTAAATTGTTGTGGTCTGTTAAGAATAACCTTACGGAGCAAATGCTTCTCTTCAAAGATGACCTAAAAGAAAAAAAAAAGCATATAAATTAACGGAAAAAGAAAAAGAAAAACTACAAAAGAAATGATTAGAAATATCTACCAAAAACAAAAGGTTTTAACAACTTTACGATTATAAAACAAAAGAAATTAGAATTGTTATCACCTGATTCAGATCACTGTCGAAAATTAATCTGGAAGCCATTGAAATTACTATGAGAAGCTGTAGATTTAATATTTACAAAAATTAATTTTAGAAATATGAAGAAGAAAAAATATATCGAATATCAGAGAAACCCAGTAATATTGAATATTATTTAAGGTTCAAAAGCAATACTTACATATATTGCAGACTTTGGCTCAAAGAAGAAAACAAGGCTCCCACAAACTATACAATATTGTCCAGTTTATATGGCCAGTGTTTGGCATGGTGGGCATTTATTCTTGTAGAACGAATAGCTGGAAAACTAACTCATGTGCATTTAATACTATGATTTTAAGGATACCGATATGAATAAATTTCAATATGAACTTATGGATGCTGAGATTAAAATGATAATTCTTACGAAGTTTAAAACACGCACAGTTATGCGATAAATATGATTACACATCTAAAGTAATTAGTAAATTAGTATAAATTGGTAGTAAATTTAAGTGGTTGAGGGTATATATTAAGAGAAAGACATCTAAAGTATAAATAATTAACTAATAAAAGCATAACTTAATTCAGAAAGAAGCGTTTGAGAAGAAAAAAGTGAAATTGGATGAGATATGCAGTTCTTTCAAATGGTTTTAGGAAATTTTAATCTTTCATAAATACTATAGAAAAATATATAAGGGGAAGAGGACAAACACTAATGGACCATGGTCCATAATCCTCTCTCTCTCTCTCTCTCTCTTCCTTTTTGATTTTCGTGTTTTTTTCTTTTGGTAATGTGGAATCACTTTACCTCTTGTTGTAATTGTGATGTAGTTGATAGAGCTGAAATCTTGTTTTGTGTTGATCCTTTTACTCAATTTCTGATAGACTTTTGCTTAAAAATGGGTATGAACTTGAGGACCACGTAGAATATTAAAAAGCGGAACT
Source organism: Petrea volubilis (assembly GCA_026212405.1). Lineage (NCBI taxonomy): Eukaryota > Viridiplantae > Streptophyta > Magnoliopsida > Lamiales > Verbenaceae > Petrea > Petrea volubilis. Next base: position 9,550,923 of record CM047878.1, read on the forward strand.
TTCAATATAGATTTTGTTACTTCTAAATGCCCCCCGAATATATACCCATTTTCGTTCAAAATTCTCCGAAAAATTCATTTAATGATCGACTTGAGATGAAGTTTTGGTTGAGAAAGTATAAAGACACGATTAGTACATAAGATTCAAAAACATTGTGGACATTTTCGACATTTATCCTTAAAAAAATTTGCATTGTCCGTGACGTGGCATAATTCCAACCAGACCACATGACCGCCTTTCTCACGACGTGCTCGTTGCTTTCCCCGCTTGATGTCCTTGGAGACCTTTCCGAGCAGATGCCGTATATCAACCGGTTTGGCAAACCTCTCTCCCCGACGACCCTGGCCGGAAGATTTCTCTCTCGATCGGACCCATAGCATCAACCCCTCGAACCTAGCTCCTCGGCCCCCCTGATCGATTATATGATCGACCAGGGCCATGCTGAGTCCAACAGATCCCTGCTGGCATTAAATGCTCTGTCAAACCAGGGTATGAGGGTGCCACCAAACCCCATACCTATTAATAGAGTGCCAGCTAATACCTGTTGACCCTACCATTAGGCTTATGGATTGTCCACATCAGCCCTCAATGACCTACTTGGCCTAGCGGGCCCACAGGAGTGCGGTCTACCTGGGACATAGTATAAATTCCTTAGCATTTATGATAAGATACACGCATTAATTACTCTCAACGCCCACCCTTTGCTCAAATCTCCACAAAAACCGATCAACTGACTTAAGCATCGGAGGGTCTTAGCCGAGACCCATCTCGGCTAGTTCACATTGCCTTTCCCTTGTTGCAGGTTAACTTCTCGATCAAATACCTTCATCTACACACTCGACCAGAGTTACCAACCAAGGTCGACCAACTCCCAAATTCGACCCGCATCAGTCCCAAAAGTGTGGACACGCCACATTCAAATAGCATGTCAATGCCATTTCCTTCGCATTTGTACACATATTATTGCTAGATTCATTTTTTTTCTCTTCTTGTTTATTTCTTGTGTGTTTTCTCTTTCAACAAGTACAAAAGTTTTGCATGATGGAGTCTTGCCATTTTACGACGGTTGTAACATGCCAATATCAAATTTGAGATGGTAAGTGTAAATCACTCATCAAGTAATTTTACACTGATTCTGCTAGTCGATGCTGTTGGAAAAATTGGCTAATTTGACGTATATAATATAACACTTGTAGAAAGTGTATTAATTATGCATCTGTTGTTACACTTTATAAAAAGTGTCTTAGTAAATTATACTAAATTTTAACTATAATGTACTTTTTGTAACAGTACTATGAAAATCACATTTTATAGTACCTTTTATTTTACTATTTGTGGCATTTTATATTATCCTAAACTTAATGTTTTCAAAATCGTACAGAACCGGCCGGTTCGACCAATGATTGGCGCCTGGTTCGGTCCGAATGGCACTCCAAAATCGGCAGTGAGTTGGTCTGCGGAGAACCGGCAAAAACTGGTTAAAAATCGATTGAACCAATCCCGGTTCATGGATCGAATCGGCAGGTCATAATTTTTTTAATTGAATTTTTCTTGTTTTTCTGAATAAAAAAAAAAGAATATCTTTTCTTTTCTCTCTCTGAAACATAACTCAGTTTCACACTAATCTCACTCATAGTCTCACTCTCTGCTTTTCTTTTTTCTCTACATGCGCCGTCGGAAGAAGAAACGAAAACCCTAGCCATTCGTCGTGCTGCTGCACCGTCCGTCCGTTCGTTGCCGCTCGACCACCTAGCCATCACACTCTCAAGGTAACTCTTGGGTTTTCTTTTCTTTTCTTTTTTTCATTTTTCCTCTTCTTTCTTTGTAATTTTTTTTATAATTTCTTTTTGGGGGTTTTGGGTCTTTTTCTGTATGCATAAGCTATAATGTGTCTCTTGTTGTAGTTTATTTTGTATAATGAGTTGTATTATTTGTGGATTTGAATATGTATATGTGTACTCATTGTAAATATGTCTTGAATAGTTATTTAAAAAAAATTTGTATTGATTAAAAATCAAAAATAATTTAATGAATAAAAATATTCTTTTATATAAATTCATATTGTTTTGATTTAATTAGCTACTATTGCACTTAATCAGATACATATGTTTACTATAAATAAAATTTTAAGTTTACAAATAAAAATTTTATAATCCTCAACAAACTATAGGGAGTCGAATTAAAAGGATTTTGCTATTTATTTACAAATCAGCAAGGAGAACGCCCTGCACTTATATACTTGTTGAACTAAGCCGTAAAATGTCTCTTGTTGTAATTTATTTTGTATAATGAGTTGTATTATTTGTGGATTTGAATATATATATATATATATATATCTGTGTGTGTGTGTGTACTCATTGTAAATATGTCTTGAATGTTAATAATTTGTAATGTGTACTCATTGTAAACAGTTTGTCTTGAATGTTAAAATTTGTCTTGAATTTGCTCTTATGAACTCATTGTAAATATAGGGGATGGAAAATATTGGTTCATACTCACCCGCTGCACCATCAAATCCATCACAATCTGTGCAACAATCTTTTATTGGGCAATATCCCCATCATAGAAGTGACATAGCTTGGAGGCATTGCTATGAGGTACCCTTAAGTGGGAAGACTCACACGTTGAAGTCCCTGTATTGCGATCAAGCAATTAGTGGAAGGGGTATTAATCGCATGAAGCAATATCTAACCAACTTTCCGATAATGTTAAATCTTGCCTTAAAGTTCCTGTGGATGTTCGTTTCCAAATTAAAGGTGCATTGATTGAAGTTGCAAATAAAAAAAACGAGAAAGCCGCATCTAAATTGAATTTGGGTGGCGATGATGATGATATTGAAGAAATCCAAAACTTAACATGTAAAAAAGTTGGGGGCTGGTAGTAATAAGAGGACAAAGATTGCTCATATAGGAGATTATATGAAAGCTGGTGCTGGTATTGATTCTACTCAGCCTATCATTCAAGCAACATTGCAAAGTAGGAGAAAGATGGCATGATACAGATATGTCCATTACTTTATGACTTTATGATTGTTGCATTCTAATTAATACTGTGAATTCCCAGTACTTTCAATCAATGATAAGTAGGATTGCAACAATATGACATGGATATATTGGTCTGTCTTATCATGCTTTAAGGGTTCTGTTACTTAAAGAAGCTAAAAAGCAATGTGAACTGACTATTGATGCTCTCCAAGCTAAATGGATTGATAACAGTGTCACAATTATGGGTGATGATGGTTGGAAGTGAATCAGAGTCATAGGGCATTGATAAATTTTTTGGTTTATTGTCCACATGGGATATCGTTTATTAAATCTGTTGATGCTTCTCATATTGATTTTGATGCTAAGACTTTGTGCAATCTTTTTTCTGAAATTGTAGAGATCGTTGGTTTTGATAATGTGGTGCACTTGGTCATCGATAATGCTAATAACTACAAAAAAGCCAGAAACGTTTGTGTCTAAGAAATATCCTTCAATCTATTGGTCCCCATGTGCTGCTCATTGGAGAGTTGACATCCTGTGAAAAGTTTAGTAGCGCTTGCTTCAAAGATAACAATTTTTGTGTATAATCATAAGTGACCTTATGCATGGTTGAGACAACGACCTATATGGATTGAAATTATTCATGCCGCATATACTCGATTTGGCACACAATTTATTGCTTTGAAGAGTCTTTATGATCATAAGGAGAATTTGGGAGCTTTGATTGTAAGTGCAGGGTTTAAAATTTTTTTGAAGACTGACAAGGGTAACGAGGTTAAACAAATTATTTTAAATAGTGATTTTTGGAATAATTGCTTGATCATTGTCAAGATTATGTCCACTTATGAGATTATTGCGGATGTGTGATTCTGATAAGAAGCTTTCATTAGGCTATATTTATGGGAGGATGTGGAACAATAAATGGCATAAAGGAGTTATTAAAACAAAGAGCATTATACAACACCTATGTTGATGTTATTAATGATAGGTGGGATGCTATGTTGCACAAGCGTCTCCACTCAAATACATTTTTCTTGAACCCTGCATTCACTACTAGAAAACGCGGTTTTGGCCACGGATTTTTAGCCACGGATGAAATTAGTTGCCAATAGCAACGAAAATGGCCACGGATATAAAAAAAAACGAAAACATATGGCCACGGATAAATCCGTGGCCAAATATCCACAAATCCGTGGCCACTTCAATTTATTTAAAAGAAAAACATAAATAAATAAATTTATTTTTTTAAAAAAAAAAATTGGACTTGGCCACGGATTTAAATAAATTTATTTATTAATTTATTTTTAAATTTGGACTTGGCCACGGGTTTATCCGTGGCCAATAAATAAATTAATTTTTTTTAAAAATTTGGACTTGGCCACGGATTTATCCGTGGTCAATAAATAATTTTAATTTTTTTTTATTTTAAATGACTCGCTTAAATCGCCCGATCCGACATTACGGGGCACCAAAAGTTCGAGTCATTTCAAAATCATATTATTTTCATCACGGTTATTATATTTTCCCATTCTATGCGTTAAAAATTACAGTTTGCTTAGCGAGAATACATTTTTCCTCTTTCGGTGACATATACGAATGACTTCGTAATCCGGTATCAATGTATTCTAACATCAGTTAACTTTTATAGGAATTATCAAAAAATGGACTTTCAAGCAGATTGATTAGTATTGAAATTGTATGGCTCCAATCTTACGGTTCCGTCTAACCTAATTAATAAAAACGCACGATTCGGCAAAGTCAACATAAAGTTTTGACCATTGGCCACGGATTTATCCGTGGCCAATAAATAAATTTAATTTTTTTTTTAAATTTGGACTTGGCCACGGATTTATAAATAAATTAATTTTTTTTTTAAAAATTTGGACTTGGCCATGGATAAATCCGTGGCCAAAAAATAAATTAAATTTTTTTTAATAAATTTGGACTTGGCCACGGATTTATCCGTGGCCAATAAATAAATTAAATTTTTTTGTTAAAATTTGGACTTGGCCACGGATTTATCCGTGGCCAATAAATAATTTTATTTTTTTTAATTTTAAATGACTTGCTTAAATCGCCCGATCCGACATTACGGGGCACCAAAAGGTTCGAGTCATTTCAAAATCATATTATTTTCATCACGATTATTATATTTTCCCATCTTATGCGTTAAAAATTACAGTTTGCTTAGCGAGAATATATTTTTCCTCTTTCGGTGACATATACGAATGACTTCGTAGTCCGGTATCAATGTATGCTAACGGCAGTTAACTTGTATAGGAATTATCAAAAATGGACTTTCAAAATCATATTATTTTTATCGTGGTTATTATATTTTTCCATCTTATGCGTTGAAAATTATAGTTTGCTTAGCGAGAATGCATTTTTCCTTTTTCGGTGACATATACGAATGACTTCAAATTTAATCAATTTATTTAAACATTTAATCCTTTCAATCAATTCAATTAGTCAATTATGAATAATTGTAATACTATATAATTTGATAATTTAATCAATTTATTTAAACATACGAATCGAATATTTTATTTAATAGCTAATCGGTCAATTGTATTTTTAAAGTATTGATCTAACGATGGCACTATATTTTCAAATTTGATTGATTTTATTTTGTCAATTACACTAAATTTAAGTAAATAAATTGATAGTTTGACCTACAATGAATAAGATCACTTTAATTTCTTAAATTTAGTCAAAATAATAGATAAAAAATTTCAAATTTTTATAAGGTCATAGTTATAATTTTTTTAATTTTGATTTTGTATCCCAAAATTATCTGTGGATAAAAGTAAAATTAGAAAGAATTATAAGTTGCACGATTTAATATTTCTTAATTAAATCATAATAAGTATGAATTAATAAAATATATTCACATCTAGATATAAATTAGTAAAATTTGATAACAAAATTCAATATATAAATGTATATAAATATTCTTGGCATGCCATTTTAACCAAGAAGTTCATCATAGCCTGGCGGTAATCCGCTTGGCAATATACCAATAGGTCTCGAGTTCGAGTCCCACTAGTAACGGTGAAATTCAATTAATTGAAATGGGCACGCCGAGCTGGGTCCGGGTCGCACCGCTGGGCTGGTAGGCGTGCAGGGTTGGGCCTGCTGTGGGTGTGGTTGTTGGCTAGGTCCAGTTTTTTTTTTTTTAAAATAATTTTTTTTAGCCACGGATTTATCCGTGGCTAGATTTAATTTTTTTAAAATATTTCTTTTTATCTTAGCCACGGATAAATCCGTGGCTAAATGAAAAATTAAAAAAAAAAAATAATTAATAGTAGCCACGGATTAATCCGTGGCTAAATGTAAAATTTTTAAAAAAAGAAACAAGGTTGACCACGGAAATATCCGTAGCCAAATTTATCATTTTTTAAAATTTTTATTTTTGGCCACGGATTTATCCGTGGCTAAATTTATTTATTTTTTTAATAATATTAATTTTGGCCACGGATAAATCCAGTGGCTAGATTTAATTTTTTTAATTTTTTTTATTTTTGGCCACGGTTAAATCTGTGGCCAAATTGAAAAAATCCTGTGGCCAGTGTCCGTGGCCTTGTTTAGCAACGCCAAATTTGTTCCGTGGCCAAATCCGTGGCCATTTGTTTTGGCCACGATTTTTTTGCCAAAATCCGTTGTCCAAATCCGTGGGCAAATCCTTGTTTTCTAGTAGTGATTTCAGCATGATCCACAGAGTCTCGCCAAACAAGAGGGTTTGAGATGGCTTTACTTGATACTTGTGAGAAGCTTTGGCCGAGAGTAAATGATGTATTAGATGAAATTACTTTATTTCGAGAACAAAAAGGGAGCGCCGCAACACTATAAAAACTGCTTGACCTGGTGTATCTTTTATGTGTTTCCGTACTTCATTGATACTATTTAAGAATTTATTTAATATGATGCGATTTTAATTTTATTTATTTATACATTTGGTGTATAATTTCTTTTTAGATGAATGGTGGAGGATGTTTGGTGGAGATACACCAAATTTGCAAAAGGTTGCTATTCAATTATTAAGTCAAATCTCATCATCTTCCAAATGTGAGCAGTAATTGGAGTGTATTTGAATGCATCCATACTAAGAAGACGAATAGGTTGGAGCATCAAAGGTTAAATGATCTTGTCTATGTGCATTATAATTTACGATTGTAAAATCGGTAAGAACTTTATTATTTTTCTATATCTAAAGGGTTATGTTTCTATATTGTTACTAATTATATTAATATTATGGTATTTTGTAGTGGTAGATAAAGAACAAGGCCATATGATCCAATTGATTATGAATGCATTGACAAAGAGGATATTTGGATCATTGAGGAGGAGCTGAGTGGTATGGTGTTGCCGGTGAACCCTCTACTGTGACTGTTGAGCCTTCCAGCTCATGGATTGACTTGAATACTTGGGTTGACCCCAAGACACAAGACCTGACATAGAAGATGAGCGAGCTAGAGGAGAAACACAGTCAAAAGATAGCCGAGATAGAAGAAAAGCATAGTAGAGAGATCTCAAGCCTTCAGAAGACCGTGTCCCTAATGGCGGCCAATCTCAAAAAACTCACACGTCGATTAGCTCCGCGATGTAAGAAGGGCTCTACTTCGTCTGCTCCTGTTGGTCGTGATGAAAATGAAGGCGAACATAGAGATGATGACGATGACGATGACGATGACGATGACGACGATGATAATGATGAGGAGGAAGGATGGAGATGATGATATTTATGCATTTGACTATTAGATACTGTTATATATGTATTGTTGTATGAATTGTTGTATTTAATTAGTAGGATAATATTAATTATTAATTATATATTTCATGGAATATGCATGGAATATTGATTGACAGTTTGTTGGTATATTGATTTTTGAAATAAACTTTTGCATGTTTGGGGATTCATTAAAACAAAATAAAATATAAAAAATAACTGCTAGATTAGCAACTGATTTTTTCCTCGCTAACTATATTTTTTTAAAAAAATATTTATGTTAGCCACAAATAAATCCATGGCTAAACTTAAAACAATAATAAAAAATGATTTAAAAAATTGAATATAAAAAATTTTAAAAATAATTAAATGTTAGCCACAAATAAATCCGCGGCTAAATTAAAAAATAAAAAATTAATAAAAATTGGCCACGGATAAATCCGTGGCTAAATTTAAATTTGAAAAAATAAAAAAGGTTGGCCACGGATTTATCCGCATCTAAATTTAATTTAAAAAAAATTAAAAAAGGTTCGCCACAAATTTATCTGTGGCTAAATTTAAATTTTTTAAAAAAATTAAAAAGGTTGGCCACGGATTTATCCGTGGCTAAATTTAAATTTTTTAAAAAGTAAAAAGATTGGCCACGGATAAATTTGTGTCTAAATTTGAAAAAATCCATTATTAGATCCGTGGCCAAATTTGAAAAAATCTGCGATTATAAATCCATGGCCAGAGTCGTGGCCAATTTTAGCTACGCTATATTTGGCCACGGATTTTTTTCGTGGCCAGATTCGTAGCCAATTTAGTTGGTCATCGATTTTCAACAAAATGCGTGGCTAAATCCCTATTTTCTAGTAGTAGTGTGTGTCTTTTGGCATCTATAGTGATGTATACTTAATTGTATATACTTGTGAAGATAGATTAATGGCATGCAACAAATTTTCTCGGACAACGCCTTGATTCTAAGAGTAAGCTTGTTTCACTGGAAATGACTTATCTTTTGGCTATATTTTTTATCTAAGGTTTTCATATGGACAATATTGTTTATCTCATGTCTCCACAAAGTATATAAGAATTTTAACAAATGCATATCAACGATGGCTACTAAGTTTGATTTCATTGAATATATTCACTAAAACATATCAATTAGAGGCTAAAAATATTGACGGTACGTGTGTACAATATCCCCGAATATCAAAATCGTAATGATATTTATAGTATAAAAATGGTGTTCCAACATGAGATGATTTTTTGTTTGTTGTTTTTTATAAATTCTATTTGATATTTATTTCCTTTTTATTTTGTTAACCACATTAAAAAAATTATAAAGAATCTGCAATTCTAACTCCATAAGTTGTATTATAGTTTCTTTATCATTATTACGCATAAAGAAATATTAATTTGATTTAACATTTGAGTCATTATACATTGTTTATACTTATTACTGATTTATTCCTAATTTCTATTATGTTTTCACTTTTATGAAAGCTTGAAATTAATTATTTGAATGCATCTATATTATTTATTGAATTTTAATTATTATTTCATCAAATAACTCACCATCAAATTCATCGTGCACTAATGCGCACGTATGGGTGCAATAGTGATTTATATATATATATATATATATATGCATATATCTATATATATATGTATATATGTAAATTCAAAGTTAGTTAAGCATAGTCTTTGAGATCAGCCACCCAATTAAGCGGTTCATTACACAATAGCCACATACACTTCAGTTTTCACACATAATTCATCCATGAAATATACAGTCTAACTTCTAACTTCTTATATCTTTGACATCATTTTTTGACTGTAGTTTGATTAACTTTGATCAGATAGAATTTTATCAAATTTTTGAATTTTTTAATTAAAAAAAATTGATTGACTGGTTTATTTTTGAATAATAACAAAACTAGTTTAAAGCTTCCTTATCATACTCATCCACTTACTTACCCACTAACACATCCAGGTATGTACTTCCACGTTTCTACAATTTTTGAATTCCACTAAATAAGGGATTTTATAGTCAAAATATTCATCAGAAAATGAATTGAGATGTGAGAGGAGATTCAAAATGTTCGCACCGTCCAAGATACTTTGAAGTACGAGGAATAGGTTATTTACTCCTCTTCCCTTATTTTCCCTTATTTTTTTTAGTTATGCGTTCTTTTACAACAAACACAAGTATAGAGCAAAAGGTGTCTTTTGAGACTGTAGAAGAAGATTAAGATATAATTGTTTCTAAGATTATTTTGTTTGTAATTTTCTTTCTTTCTTTCTTTCTTTCTTTCTTTTGTCAATATCAATAGGATTTGGTGGCCAAAATATGTAGAAAACAAGGTTACCAAAAGGTCTTATATGTATGCAACAATTTCTCAAGAGTACACATAAGCATTGTTCTATTTTTGGCCTTGGTAGAATTCAAGCAAACATGGAAGTGGGTGTCTACTGCATTCATCATATATATATGTCATCAAAGCAAGTAACCATATGATCGGTGTTCTTTCATTATCGATTTGATGTGAGAACTTTTTTCATAGACTCTATCAACTTATGTAGATTCCTTTATTGATAATTTAATTTCTGCCATTTAATTAATTTCTTTTTACATTTTATTTTTCATAGATGACCATTGTGATGTTTTATAGTTTTAGACTTAGTATTATTAATTATTCATGCATCTCTTTGTGTTTTGTCATACAAATTAATTTATCCATTTAGTTGGTTAGCCCCACCGTTCTATTAGATGATATTATGATATCTTAAAGTCCCCAACAATTATGTTTTGAAGTTTCTAATGTTTTCTTATCTTTCTTCATATTTCATCAATTACATTTTCAAGATTTTTGAAATTTTTTGTTATTTATTTTTCATACATGTGGGTTTTAAAACTTTATAACCAATGTTAAGAGTACCTGGTGTTTCATAATATAATTATGATTTTATTTATATTTATATTTTTATGTTTTATAAACTAAATTTAATTTTAATTTGTTTTATGATTATTGACATCCATATAGGGTTAGGTATGTAAAAAAATCATTGTGTCACAACTTTTAATGTGGATAATAATTCATTATTTTGTGATGTATTAGCTTTAATATATCAACTCATAATTTAACATTCATGATTTTAATATATCCAAAAAATTTATTTAAAACTTTATTTTGGATCATATATTTAAATTTTAGTTTTTGTATATGATTTTTTGGCACAACAACACTTTTCTACTTTTTTTAGTTTAAAAGCTTTAAATATGAATACAATATAATCATTTATTTAATCATTGAACAACATAGAAAATTATCTAGGGTAAATGTTATTTTACACAAACAATATATTTTATTTTTATATTCATGCAGTGCAATAAATTATGATTTTCATATATAGCACAAGGTACATGCTAGTATCTATATATACTAGAGGTGGCAATTGGATGGGATGAGTTGGGTTGAGTTGAAGATGGGTTTCAAAAAATAAATTGGAGATGGATTGGGTTGAAAATGGATTGGATGTGGGTTGTAAATAGGATAAAGGTATGTTGTAGATGAGTTTGAAATGGTTCTTGATGGGTTTAATGCATCATTCTTGCATGCTTATTCAAAACCAAGAAAAGGATATATTAAAATTATCAGTTCTTATACTCTTTATATCGTTCTAGAGTATTAAAATGAATTACAATCACATAAAAAAAAATTATTTTTTTATTTATGGGATAGCTCGTTTAGAACCCAACATGAACCAATTACCACCCATTATCAACCCAACTAGAATCCAATATTAACATCAACCACATGAGAGCCAACCCAACACAACTCACTTTAAAATATATTGGATCAAACTCAATCCAAAATTATATGGATTGGGTTCAACCCGCGGATTGAGAATATTTTACCTACCCCTATGATAGATACTCAAAATTTATAATAAGTGTCAATATTCAACACCATTTCCCTACTACTCTAGGAGACTTGAACCCATACTCTATACTCTCATTTAGTAGGAATTATTGGAATCAAGTACATATAGGCTATAGCTAGATCAAAAAATTATAAATGCCATCCGTCTAGTACACTTTTGGTAAACATAAAAATTAAGTATAAAATAAAAATAAAAATAAAGATAAAGTATAACCTACTTACATATTTCAATTTTGATAGTATAAAATTAACTATTAATATGTTGATTGATTTTATATACGAACTTATCTTTCAGTTATTTTTTATTTAGCAAATTTCTGATTAGTGAAAAAAAAATGTTGAGGATAGGTTGAGGAGAAGTGGAGGGAGATACAGAGGCTAATAGAATAATAAAGTAAATCAAATTGTCATTATTTTTTAACATTTCAGTAGTAAAAAAATGACTTAATTTGATACATATAATGTGACAGTTTTGGAAAGTATCTTAATTGTATACCTATGACTGTAAATAGGCAACCAAAAATTCGTTCACCGTTTGCATCCATATTCGTTTATAGGGATATTATCCGTATTCGTATAAAGCGGATATTATCCGTATTCGATCATAAGTTTCTGAATAGTAAACGGATACGGATGTGGTAATTGCATATCCGTTCCGCTTAATATCCACTCCGAATGTACAACCAATGGATATATTCGTTTAATATGTATCCATTATCTGCATTCGATAAATAACATTAAAAAGTTATTATTACTATTAGTAGTAGTAGAAGAGGTTGTGTGTGTGTGTGTGTGTGCATTTATATATTATAATGTATTCTTATAAGTAAAATAAAAAAATCTAATTAACTCATATTTCCATAATTTATAATGAAATAAAAATATAAGTAAATGCATTAACTTTACTTATATTAGTGAGCATATACTATACATATATATATATATATAATTCAATTAGATAAGTCATATAAATTTTGTTTTATTTTTTTTTTATATAGACAGATTTGAATATTGGGATAAGCGGATTCGGATATTTGGATAATTATAAGCGAAAATGAATATTCGGATATCCGGATATTCATAATTTTGTCAAATTTTTAGAAATACTAATGGATTCGGATATATCCGAATTCGCAAAATATCCGTCCGATTCGAATTCGGAAATGATATTTCGAATATCTGTCGGATTCAGATACGGATATCAAAAAAACTTAATCAGATACGAATTTGGATATTGCATATCCGCTCCGTTTAATATCTGTTTACAACCCTATGTATACTTATCATGGCACTTTATAAAATGATTCAATAAACTATACAAGATTTAATTTAAAAATTATCTTTTGTGAAACCAAACCAAACCAAGCTAGTGTCACCAAACCAAGTTCATTTTTAGTGAAACTAGCTAAAGTATCATGTATTTGATTGTAGCAATAATTTATTTTGATATTTTATAGTGTCACGATAAGTATATTACAGTTCAAATTTAGGATAAGCTTATTGAGGTACTTTTTTATGAGGTTTTATAATAGAAATGCAAAATGTGATATTGCCATATTATATATGTCAAATTAAATTACTTTTTTGTTTGTTTGTTGTATTAAATATGCAACCCCTTAACTTAGTATACCAAAATGAAAAAAAAGGCCAATATTTTATGAAAAACGTAATTTCCCCAAATTATAGATGAATAAGTGGTAATATTATTTCTTTATATGCTTGGCCACACAATGTAACCAACGATAGGAAACATGAAACGATTGTAGCCGTCAGCCCCCAAAAGTGCAATGAGTTATATAACTAAGTTCTGAGAAACCAATTACACAACCCTAAAAACGATACAGAGAATAAAGGCCAAAATAATGCTTCCCTGAAAGTATTATATATAGGTTGTTTCTTATCTCGAATTTTCGGAAGTGACACTTTTAAAAAGAACATCTCAATATTTATATATTGTGATACCTTAAAAGAAGTGCCTCAACAAATGACATAAAATTTTAGCTATTATAATGTTTTTAACACTATAAAATGTTAAAATAGATTATTTTCACATTGAACTCATAGCATTTTAACTAGTATGACGAATTAGGTCGTTTCTTCAACAGTGAATTTATGTCAATGCCTAACGACCCTAGCTACCTATATGATTAACACTTGTCTACTACATATAACGTTCACATTCCTTGTCTCTTCGAAGCATCCATTTACTATGGTTGGTGCAATTGCATGCCAATTTATGAGGGTAGCTGCATGTCGAACCCGAATGGCTAAACCAAAGTACCACTTTCACTTCCCTAGCACTTCGATTCTCTCATTTTGTCATACGCAGACCTCATCTCTTTGAACGCCCACCAATTGTTCGGAGAAATTAAAGCAATTGATTTTCTTCATCTTCATTACCATGAGGCCAACTAGTAAAATAGACCCAAAAATAGCAGTGGGATGGCATGGGTGAGATTGTAATTAATATATTTTGACAAGAATACTTGCCATATAAGGAGATTATGGGAGGGCCACAATTACATTGGTGGTCCATAGAATTTGGGTGAGTGGTACTGTTTACCCTTCAATCACGTTTTACTTTCGTTTCTCTCAATTACTTTGGATTTTAATGTGCCAACTTTTTCTTTTGGGCTAAGAAAGATTTTAATTTGACGTACTTGCGGAAGATTCATAAACTTTTGGATTAGATTACTTTGAATTTAAGAATTGTGAGTTTATCAAATCCTGCAATTTTTTTCGCTCAATTTCTTGACGGTAAAAGGAATTAGTTTCTTTCATATATATATATATATATATATATATATATATATATATTAGTCTTAGCCACCCACTCAAATTTGATCTAATGGTCGACTAATTCGAATCAGGTATCGCAGAAGCTCGTTATGAGGGTGACCCCCAATTCAATTGCTTCATTCACAACTCTAATATTTGAATCATAAACATTGTTTAAGGAACATAGAACCTCATCTCGCTGTAATTTACTATGCCTTTACAAATTTTGTCCTATTTCCACATATTTGGTCCTAAAATCCCAAACATGATCCTTTTTTTTTTTTGATATATTTGGTCCTTCATATATTCTCGGTCCAAATTCAATAGCCGGCCGACCACACTGATACAACCAAATAAATAGTTACTAGACTGAAAGTGTTAAAATGGCACAATTACTGAACAAAAATGTAATTTTTCCTTTTTTCTTCTATTCTTGTTTTTTTTTTCCTTTGTGAAATTATGCTAAAGAATTAATTCCCACGTATTCAATTTGAATGCTCCGTCATATAAAAAAGGAAAAAAGATAATGAGGAGATATTATATAAAAGTTTAAAACAATTACAGTGCGTTTGGCAGAGGAAAGAAAATAGGGAGGAAAGAAAATGAAAGGAAAGAAAATGGGTGGATTTTAATTTTCCACAGGTATGTTTGGTTGAAAGGAAAACAGATGGAAAGAAAATAAAAATCTATTTATTTTCTCTTGTTTGTTTGAATGGAAAAGTGGAAGGAAAGAAAATGATTTATGTACTAAATGACAATTATACCTTTATATCATTATAAATCATAATTATGTTTATGAATTTATGTATTAAAATAGATTAATAAAATTAAACTAAATAATATAAAGTATAATGTAAATAAAATATATAAATTAATATAATGAAATATTTGTTTACATTGTGCCAAACGACAACCACAATCTTATATAATTATAAATATAATTAAATTATAAATATAATTATGTCGTAGAAAATTTAATGAAAATAAAATAAATAAATAAATATGTGAAATACATTTTTAATGTATTATACAAATGCACACATCGTATTTGCTATTTAAAAAATGCAAGGATTTATGCTAGTAGAAGATGCAATATTATTTAAACACCTAGTTATATATATGGGCAATTTTGGAAATATAATTTTATAGAGATCCTTGTGTTATTTTCCTCTCATTTTCCGTCCGATTTTGGGTGGAAAAAAAATCAGTGGGCCCCATGCTTATTTTTCCATTCTCAATTTCTTTCCTTCCCCTTTCCCCCCACAACCAAACAAGGGAAAATATATATTTTCCTTCCAATTTCCTTCCTTCCCCTCCCCTTCCTCCCATTTTCCACCCTACCAAACGAAGCCTTAAAGTATTTTGAAGTTTTTTGAGTAGCCTATAAGCCAAATAGAGATTTTAGATTTTTTTTCTCTTTCTTTTTTCTTTTTCCATTTTTTCCCCTTACTAATCAGAAAGGATTTGGCTAAGGTTATTCTTAAGAGCTTACAAGCTCCTATAGCTTATAAGTTGTTTTTAGCGCTTATAAGCTCTTAACTCTTATTTTAAAATAAGCTGTACAAAATGTTTGGATAAAATAAGATCCAACAACTTATAAGTTGTTTTAAGAACTTATGAGTTGTACTTTTGTTTGGTAAGAAACTCTTTTTAATATGACAATGATCAAAAAGGGCATGCTCATTACTGTCATGTAAATAAGCATTTTTTTACATACTTTTACATCTTAAAATGAGAATATTTTTGTACTTATATATTAGGAATTTATATCATTCTATCATAAAAAATATTTCAATTGTATTAAAAAGAGTTTACAACAATAAATTTTCTAATCGACATCGATGTTGTACTCATAATATCAGCAACACAGTTTCTCATTAATGTTAATAATCATCATAGTCAAGATTACAACTAAAGTATTAAATATCTAATTAACAATTCATTTTGAGGAAAAAAAAAAGAAGAGAAAAAAAAATTCTTTCTGTTCATAAATTGTTCATCCGCTCTGAGCTATCTCCATTGCAATTGTATCTTGTATCGCCATCCAATAAGTATTATTTTGGTCATTTTCATTTTCCCC
Source organism: Petrea volubilis (assembly GCA_026212405.1). Lineage (NCBI taxonomy): Eukaryota > Viridiplantae > Streptophyta > Magnoliopsida > Lamiales > Verbenaceae > Petrea > Petrea volubilis. The sequence goes on from CM047878.1 coordinate 9,567,420, forward strand.
ATTTATGAATCCACTAGAGGCTTCATTGCGCTCACCACGTGGTTCATAACTTTCATCCTCTGCTATCCGAAATGCATGGTCTCTAGTTTTTTTTTCCTTATGTAATTATCAATTGCCATAGTTGCTAGCACAATTTCCCTTTGTGTATCAATATGATAATAAGGCATATTAGCTAAAATATTCCATCTTTCTTTCCAAACTCCAAAAGTACGTTCAATAATATTCCTACATGAAGAGTGTAGGCAATTGAACTTTTCCTTGTAATTCCTTGGTGCACGCAAATGGCTTGCTCTAGCTCGACGGAAGTCTTCAAGATGGTATCTTATATTTTCACCTTTATATGGACCCATATATCCCAACATATGTGAATAACCTACATCAACCATAAAATATTTTTTTCCTTTGGGTGGGGAAAGTTAAGCTCCATTCTACGAATAGCTTCGCCAAATATTCTATTATCATGTGCAAGCTACTTCCCATCCAGCCCATACAAATGTAAAGCACATATTAAAATCAACGACTGCAAGAATGTTTTGAGTAGCATAACCTTTGCGTCCAATATACGGTATCGCATGTCCTTGAGGCAAACGAGCCTTAACATGAGTCCCATCAGTTGCTCCAATACAATCCTTATAAAGATATATGAAAAAGCGTCACACAGTTTTAATACGAAAACCAAATGATAAAATTTAATGTAAATTATTTTATTAAAATAACTTACTGTTGAAATAGGGCTTGAAACGATTGTGTTGAGGTTTGTGATGACCTACTCCATCGTTGTAGTTTGGATGAGGCTGAATTATATCACTCGCCAACTTGCCAATAGCCTTCAGTACTCTATGAAAATGTCTAGAGATTGTCTCGCCTGAATGATTAAAGGTTTCCTGCATCAACCTATTATCAACGCCATGACCACAAAGCATTAAGAAAATGCCTACTTCCTCGTACATGGATATTCCCCTAGTAGGTTGAAGACCGTACTTGTGAGTTAATTCATGACATAAACCCACAAATACAGATTTTGATTAGACGAAAATCTTGATAACAACGAATCTCATGCCCATTTAGTATCTCTTCAATAAATTTATGGCCTATGCGTATAGATGTCCGGCATGGAATCTTATGAATATAATTCTCGTAATATGTCAAATTACAACTAGTCGTTAATTTACATGACATCATCCACTCCAAATTCTTTTGACTTCTATGTTCATCTTCTGCTTCATCTGGAATATTTTCTTGAACTCTGGCACCATTTATGAAATCCAAAAACTCTATTGAAGAACAATCTCTAACTTCCCAAGGCTCCATTTAATTGTAGATTACGTGTAAAATGGGGAAAAAAAATTGCTCACAAGAGAACAATATTTATAACAAAATAAACATAACAAATATAAAAGTAAATAAAATGTCAATAACATGAAGTAAAATCTTAAAAATATCAAAGGATAATAATTCTGTTCACATAAAAGTATAAGTTATCATCTTACCCAATATTCTAATCAAAATAAACCAAGTCGTTTTAAATTAAGAACATGCCTCGTGAAAAATAAAAAATAATACTATCTCAACCACTACGTGACAAACTATTTTTCTTAAATTGATCGTAATTAAACTCTAGCCAACCCAAACGAGACTCATGACAAGGCTGACTAGCAAATACTTCCCGCATCTCTTTTTTGCTCAAAAGGTTGCACGCATAGTTCCACAATTCTGTTCGAGGTATGATTCCAGGAATACTACCAAGCATCTCGATTGCAACATTTATAGTAATCTCTGTAGACGATATAGATATTACAGAGCTCTTATCGGACAAACATTGTAGAAGATATTGAATATCACCCTTTAACGAAGCCGCCCCAGATAACTTTTTCTTTACATTACTATTCTCGTCAATGCATTTTCTTTTAATAGTTGTGGTCGGAGGAAACATCTCATAGTCAGTAGTAGTAGCTTACTTATTTCCAAAAGTTGTATGGCGATTAGCTCCTATTTCCTCCACATCATCACTATCACCAAACTCCATATATTTTTCAGGGTCTTTCAATGATTCAACATTTCTATCTAACAGTTCATCACTATAGTCTGATTCGTTGCCCAATTTTTGACTAGGTGCTCGTGCTCTTTTCCCCGTAGCAGCAACATCAGAAAAAAGGTTATCATATCAAAACCAAATTAGAGATAAGTCCTTATTCCTAAATTTGTTATAGCCATCATTTTCCTGCAATTATCATTTTTAAACAATCAATAAAATATCTAATTGACAAAGTTATATATATATATATATATATATATAGACTTGAATGAACAAAATTACTTTGAGTTTTGCCTCCCACCACTCATTACTTGCATCAAGTGTACTACTGATGGGATCCCAACCTATGCCTGTCTCCTTGTGCATCAACTTCCTAAAAAGTATCCATTCTTTCTTCATGCTATCCCAATGATTTCTGAATTGTTTGTATACATAGTTTCTTCTTGTCATCTCATTGAACTTTTTGAGCAAATTATTCCAACCATTTAAGTTGAAATGACTATTTGGCCTGTTACCTTTGCCAATCTCCTCTTCACATAATTCAATAAACTTTAAGTTAGCAAATGTATCCCACCTCGCAAATGATCGCCCTTGAGTAGTTTTGCTTGAATGCTTACTAGCACTGTTTCTGGAAGCAACATTCATGGTTTCGACTTCTATCTTTTTTAGATTTTCCATTGGAAAGATCTACTTAAAACAACAAGAATAAGAGTCTTCGTTAAATTTTTAAAGTAAAATTTTATAATATAATAAAATATATTGAACTACACTTTTCTCAGTGCAATTAACTAATAATGAAACTAGATACTCCAAAGTCCGGCTTGTATGAGCCAACTTGACTAGTTTGGTAGATCTAATTGATTTCACATATACATGGACTTTACTAATAGTAAGTAGTCAATAAAAATTCAAGCATTACCATCAAAACAACACACTGTCCAATATTTATTATATGAGGAAAGAGATAATTAATTCACTGCACGAGACTTTTTAACAAGGAAGACTTCAAACAAATGAAGGTCTCTTCCTTGGTTCACCTTTATAGATATTACCATCACTGCACGAATTTTCATATTTTGGAAAAAGACATTCAAGATATTCAGATTGCATCACAAAATGTTTAATCATCTAGTCTAATTTTCATCTATATATGTTAGTAGTTTCAATAGTACTTCCAGCTTTGCTGGATTTATTACCAAAGTAGGAAAATATTTGTTCCTAGTCCATCACTAATTTCCACCTTTGCGTACAGGTTATTGGGCAATTTAATCTTGGATTTATTATTGTCAAGCTAGTCAATGGTTACCTAGTAGTGTGAGAAAGCAATATTTAATTACCCCTTTGAGACAATTACGAGATGTTTATGAAATTGAAAGGAAAGTCCGCACGGGATATATGATCCTTCTCTATGAAATATATGCTGGATAAGTGAACTATTTTTTGATTACGTGCTCTGCTTGTGTCTATATACATGTTACTCACAGACGCTAGTCTTGTATCTAATACGGCCATAGAACACTGATTTTTAATTTTTTTTTTCTTCAGAAACTTAAAATTCAAACTTGAATACAATTAATACCATTCATATTCATATTACAATCTCAATACATAAATATTTATTATATCAATATAAAAAGGCCAAGACCCACTACAAAGAATCCCAATATACAAATATTCATTGTATCAATATAAAAATGCCAAGAACCTCTTCAAACAATCCAAATACTCATTGTGTCAATATAAAAAGGACAAGAATCTCCACGAAAAATTAAGCGAAGATTAAGAGAATACATACCTTACTTCGAAGAAAAAAGGTTGAGGAACTGATATAGGGAGAAACCACGTCTAGGAATTGATTCGGAGAGAACCCACGTTGAATATGATGGTTGAGGAGGAATAGGGTTTTAAGAAAGATAAATCACGATAATTGAGGAGGGAAACGATTTTAGCAGGAACAAGATATTGAGGAGGAATAAGATTTTAGAGGGAAATAATTGGCAGATAATCTATTAATAACAGAGAAGGAATAGGGTTTTACGTATTTAAAGGTTCAGATTGCGATATTTAAAAAAATATTAAGGGTACTTATGTCTTTTTATTATTTATTAGTAAACAGCTTATAAGTTGTGCAAAAAAAAGTTGGGCTTAGCTAACTTCTTTTTTTTTGGAGCTTATAAGCTCCAAACATCTTAATTTTGGAGCTTATAAGCTTCCTTTGTATAAAAAATTACCAAACGGTTTTAAGGAACTTATAAGCTCTCAAACAACTTATAAGCTGTTTAGAAGAGCTTATAAGCTTAGCCAAACACTCTCTTAGAAGTTTAAAACACTCTCTATCCCATTTTTTATTTTTTGTAAAATTTAAATTTTATTTTTAAACTTTTGACAATTTAAAACTCTCTACAAGAAAAAAGAAAATTAACTAATGACATTAAATCACAAAATTAATTGTCACCATTTAAATTGTCACTTGATGCATATACTTTGACATCACAACTTATTGAGCTTTGTCATTATTTTTTTTCTTTTCTTGTGACTCACTATTAAATCACTTCCAATTTAACTGTTAATTCAAAACTTTTAAGTACATTATTTAAGTTTTGCTATGTGTTAAGATTGTGGATAAACTGAATTTGTCGTATAAGTATCTTCAACTAGACAGAAATTAGCTTGACATGGTACAACAAGACAGTATACAAAACTACTTAACTAGTGGATAGAAAATTTTATATTAGAACAACCGCAAAAAGAACGCCGGGGGGGGGGGGGGGGGGAGGGAATTATATTTTTGGTCCTATAATTATGGCCTTTCGACGCATTTGGTTCCTAACTATTTGGTGTCATTGGCCAACTATTAATTTTGGTCAGAGAATACATAATGGACCAAATATGTCAAAAGAAAGGACAAAATTTGAGATTCGAGGACCAAATGCACATATGAAACAAGGACCAAATGTGTGAAACAGAAGGATTAAATGTGTTAGTCCATATTTAATTAAAGGATCGAATGTGTCAGCCAAATATTTACATGACCAAGTGAGTGAAAAAGTCAAAATCACATGACCAAAAAATATAATTTTGCCAACTTTTGCATTTAAAAGCAGAAAAGAAAAAAATATTTAGCATTTCCCATAAAGTGCTCGTATGGGGCTCTTTTTCATTAATGATCTCAAAAAATGATAAGATTCAAAAAATTCACTCAAAGTACTTTAGAAGTTTATTTCTCATTGAACATGATATGGGTTTGAAGTCAACTTTCGCGTTCAACGGGCTTGCAAGACCGTGGTACTGTGACATTGACCAATTTGTAGTTCTGAATTTCTTCGCAATTTATAGTCAAAATGTGATTCCAAATTATTCAATTTTTAATCATGGAAATAAACAAGCCCTAACTACACTATATCCAGAATCACTCTCCATTGTCGATTGAGAATGTCCCCGTGGCCGCCTAATCACTCTATTCAAGCCCGAAATCAATCTTTTCATTTTCGATTGAGAATGTCTCTGTGGCCTGATCATCTTATCAATAGCCATACTCCTAATTAAGGTATGTAACTACTTCATACTCGGGTTTTGATGTTTGATATTCGAGGGCTTTTAGATTTTAGACTGATGCCATTTGCTATTTTGTATTATTTTATTGTGATTTAAAATTTAAATGTATGTGAAGACAATCAAACTTTTTTTTATAAATTTTTTTATGCTAATTCACTCGAAACACCATATAGGATATTAATCGAACGTCATATACACAAACACACACATTCGCCCAAAGAAAAAAGAAGGAAAAGGGATTTTTGAACCCAATACCTTATTGATGTCAAGTTTGAGCCCACAATAGGATTGTCGCTAACCACTGGACTACATCACTAATTTTGAAGATAATCCAACTTAATTTTAAGTATTATATTGATATGCTTTTTTATTAGTTTTATTATCATTGGTATGTTGCTTAGGATCAGCATATTACTACAAATACTATGTTTATTTGGAGGAAAATAGTATTGATATCTGTGGGCACGTTTGGTTTTGGTCACTTTCATGGGGACCAATTGTAGTGGTGGTCCTCTGTGTTCACACAAAATTTCTTATTTGTAAATACAAATTACAAGTTAAGAAATATATGTGACAAATATTTGAAAAGAATATGATTTAGTAGAAAATTAATCCCTAAAAGATTAATCCCCTGATTCTTTTCTACGAATTTGATTTGATCTTCCAATAACGCGATTCGTAGGCTTTGTTGCTTGATTACGAATCAAACGTTGGAAATTTAGATGAACACCGTAAAGTACGCCGTGAACACCGTGGATTTGACTTGACTTTGACTTGAAGACAAACGCCGATTTGCTGGTTTGACACCTTGATTGCAGATCAAACGCCTTATTTGGATGATTTCCGCGAAGACGCCTTGAACATCACCTTAATCACCATGGATTTGAGTTGGGAAAAATGCCAAAACACGGGGCTAACACCTTGATCGCGGTTGAACGCCTTGATTTGATGATTTTCACGAAGAACGCCAGGAATTTCGCCTTTGGTCTTCACGAATCTTCTTGAGCTTGCCTTGAGAGAACTTCGGGATCTTCTTGGCTTCTCTTGCTCTTGAAAACTTCTTGATGTCCTGTTGATGTCCCCTTTTGAGCTCCAAATAACCCCTATTTATAGTTGTTTATACAGGTCTTCAGATTGCTAGCAACTTCTTCGATATTTATCTCTTTAATATAAATTACTTTTTAAAGAGAAAAACATCATTTATGTGTCATTATTTGATTGGTCCACGTGACCAAATGCGCCACTTGTCACCATATGATTGGTTTTGGACTTTCAGGGCTGCAAGACTTGATTTAATTGGCCGAAACACCTCACATTGACATTTGGCGATCTCTCATTCGTCGGTAAAATAAATATTAAAATATCAATTAAAATTAACTATTAAATATTGGAATTAAAGTTAGGAAATTCCAAAATATAAAATAGAAAATTTAATTAATATTTAATATTTTAATTTACACTTATTAATTTTTTAATTGGACGAAATTTAATCGCCAACACTCTGTATTATATATATGAAGTTTTACCTTTTCAAAACATTCGTATCTATATATATATATATTTTGGTCCCCTAAGCGCTATTTACAAAAAGTGTTAGTTGTGGTCTCTACTTATAGTTTCTTTTTTTGAGTAAATTACGTTAAACACCCCTAACCTTTGAAAAGTTTTGTACTTTGGTACCCAACATTTGTAAATGTGTTCTTTGGTACCTATACTTTATCATTTGTGCACCAATGACATTTTTTTACTATTTCAATGGAATCTTTGTAGAATATTCGGGCACATTCTGGGGAACATTGAGGAATATTCCATCGGAATAGCGTAAAAAATACAATTGACACACAAATGATAAATGTTAGGTACCAAAACACATATTTTCAGAGGTTGTGTATCAAAATGCAAAACACCCCAAAGGTTGGGGTGCTTAATGCAATTTACTCTTCTTGTTTCTATTATTGTTTCTTTGTATTAAAGAGGGCACTAACTCATTGCCTGTGAAAACGATTAGCAGACAAACAAAGGTAAGGAAATTGCCCATGTCAATGACAACTTAGTAGAAGAAATATTCTCTTATAGCGACTCCGATTTTGATGAGCCAAATAAAAATAAAAATAAGAATAAAGAAATAGATAAGTTAAGTAAAAAAGTGTCTACAGAAGACTGTGAATCTGTGATTTCAGAATTTGTGCATTATAATTAAGGAAATGTGCACCTTTCAAGTGAAGGAATTTAATCCTGAGCACAAACGCACTAGACTTTATTAATGAAAAACCATACTTCCAAGTCGATGGCCAAGAAATGCGATTGCAGGTTTAGAATATTGTTCGGTCCGCAGTGCACTATTTATACACTCATTTCACCCTAATTTTCACTCTAGTACTCCAAGTTCTAAGTGTTTCCAAAAGTCATATTTTAATGGAAAAATTACACTGAACACCCCTGAGGTTTGGCTGATTTACGAAAAATCCCCTACTTTTTCAAAAATTACCAAAAACCCCCTAAGGTTTCAAAAATATTACAAAATTTATTCCAATTTTCGAAAATACCCCTTCCCCTTTTTTGGGTGATTTACATTGACCACCCTGAGATTAAGCTAATTTACGAGAAACCCTCTGTGGTTTCAAAAATTACCAAAAACCCCCTGAGGTTATACTAATATTACAATTAGTACCTACTTAGGTTGACTTATCAACAATATTAATTCTTTTTTTTTCCACTCTGTAATATTGTTATCATAAAATTTTAATTTAATAGATTTGGAAAAAAAATATGATTACGTATTCAAATAAATATTTCGAATTTAATGTTATGAATTTATATTAAATATACGTAATATGTGCTAAATTTATATTTGAGAAAAATATAATTATATGCGTCCTATATCCATTATGTGAAATGAGAAATATAAACATTGATTGAAATAAAAAATTGAAATTAAATAATGCACTTGAAAACTTTATTTAGCTTGAGGACTCTAACTCATTTCTCTTAAAATTACTCCGTATTAGCGATAATATAACATACTTGATGTGTTGGTAGATACCTTTAATGCATTAAATTCAGAATATTTATTTGAATAAATAATCACATTTTTTTTTCAAATCTATTACATGAAAATTTTATGATAACAATATTATAGAGGGAAAAAAAAGATTTAATATTGTTAATAAGTCAACCTAAATATTGGTATAACTTCAGGGGGGTTTTGGTAATTTTTGAAACCATAGGGGGTTTCCCGTAAATTAACCAAATCTCAGGGTGGTCAGTGTAAATCACCCTATTTTAATCCTTCCGATTTTTTGAATTAGAAAATTACAATTGTATTTCCAACACGCCTCTCAATTTGTAATTTTTAGTTGCCTTTTGAACTTTTAAAATTTTTTCGTTGTCACTATCTTTGTAAGAAAATCTACCACTTGTTCATTAGTGTTGATAAACTCCATGTAAATTTCTCCTTTGTTCATAAGATCATCTCGATTGAAATGATGTTGGAGTTTGATGTTTCTAAACCTTGCAAGAAAAATTAGATTTTCCGTTATTGCGATTGTTGACATGTTGTCATGAAAGAAAATAGTGGGTTGCTATTATTTTTCTTGTAAATCCAAGAGAATTCTTTTTAATCAAACACTTTGTAAATTGCTTCTGTGCCAACAATATATTTAGCTTAACTCGAAGATAATTCACGTTCAACCGTCTTTTTTGCTTTCTAGAGCTTAACACAAGAAACATAGGCCAAGGTGCTTTTTCTAACATTCAAAGATCCTCCCCAATCACTATTTGTGAACCCAATCAACATGTTATTTTCTTCTTTTTCATATACTTGATACCTTATTTTTTGGTAATTTGGAGATACTTTAGGATCCCTCTTTGGAGATTCATGAGCCGGTAAATGTAGCTCACTGAGGGAACTATATATGGCCTTGTGTTTGTGAGATAAATTAAGGAACCAACAAAATTTCTAAATAATTTTGGATCAATTCAGCACCATCTTCTTGTTGCAACTTCTCATTTGATGCCAAGAGTGTTGCCACTCATTTGCAATTCTCTATGTGACATTTGTTAGTACATTATCATCTTTGTATTTTTCTCGAGGGATAAAAACCTCTCCTTTAAATTGCTTTACTTGATCTCCAATAAATTATCTCATGAGTTCCAAACCTATTATCTCAAATTCTTGCATCATTTTCTTTTTCAATTCTTCCACCCTGTCCATATTAGTGCCTAAGTAAATAAGATCATCAACATGTAAACAAAATTTCGAGAACCTCTGTTCCTTGTACAAAGCAAAGATTAACTCAAAAAAAAATATTAAACTGTGTACAATATGCATGAACATACTTCAAAAATAATATATTTTCTATAAAAAAAAAACCTCAAAAAAATTAAAATAAAATAAAATATCAACAGCAACAGTTCATTCGTTAAAAAATTCAATTACATTATAAAAATTTAATCCATTACTATAGCCCAGTATATATTTAGAAGAAGAGAAATATTAATGACCGATTTCGATTAAAAATTTAATTACAATAGAAAACTTAAGCCCTTTAATCATTTACTAATGACCCAACCTATATATAAAATGGTAAGACATCGATTTTGATTGTTAATTGAAATTTGGGGCAATTGACACATTGCACCCTTTAAATACACTTGATTGGCATAATGCACCTTAAAATTTAAATTAAATAAACTGTTGATTGCTAATGTTGGATATAGTTTCGTGCACAATATCATCTAATATCTACTTTCGTTAAGAAATCATCCACTTACTTACTAATCTTGACATCAAAGCGGCAGGGCCACAGACAATCCAGGAGGGGGGTATGTGGCGTTTCTAATTTTAAAATTACCCCATATATATGTATCATTAAGTTTGAGCGATCCCTTGAATATCCATCGATGCCACTCCGTGATTTTTTTTTTTTTTTTGAGGAGTATATTCCATTCAAATACAATAACTCATCTATTACAAATCAAACTATTATAGTTTATGAAAGCGTTGTAGAAAGTTGTATATGCACCTTGTGTGTGCTCAACTAGTTCTGTGCTCGAGAATTTTGATGATAAGAAATTATCCTTGGCGCAAATATTGTGATGCAATCAAGCGGATACATAAGTACTCAAATGCAAGGTCTTTAGTTGAATGAGCATTGAGTTGCGCATCATTGGGACTATTGTTATCTTTGTGATGATAAAGTCATTGTGAAGTGTACTTTGAGCGCCAAACATTGTTGGGATGCCAAGGATATCCACTACTAGAAATTGCTCCTATTGCGCATGATTAAGTTATCCTAGGCATATTCTATAGGTATTATTGTCACTTATCCCTCTTAGTGAGCCTTTGTATGGAGATATGCTCCAATGACATATTAGCAATATGGGATTATGTGGAATTTCGACGCCTTTGAGAATATATGGTGATTGATAAGATATTATCATAATGTAGATGGTACTAGATTTGAAATGTCAATGTCACCAGCCTTAGATTGGCCAACTGACGGGGAGAATCCCCTTGATGCTGTGCTTGAGAGCAAGATGAGACTTTAAGATCATGTCACATAAGTGTAATTTGTGAATGATCGCTTTCATGTTTAGGGTAGTGGGGAAGGTTGTATATTTCAGTTTTTATAGTTTCCTTAGCCTATAGGTTAAGGTGAGATATGTTTAATCGATTATGAAGTACATCCAAACTTTATAAAACCATATTTATAGCTAGGTGTACAACTACTAAAAGGCATTTATGTAGTGTCTGTCTAGAAGTGCACAAATAGGCCCTTAGATAGCGACTTTATTAAGATCCGTATGATTTTTTGAGCATGACATACCAAAAGTAGGTGGGAGCTCCATCATAGCATGTCTATATTACATGTGCTTAGAGATGACTACTATGGGAGGTGATTGAATGGGTCCTTGCTTCATTACTTTCTGAATCTATATGATTTGTTCTTGCACCCTTTGTTACTCTAGACCATCTTAAAAGGTTTGAGTTTGATGACACTGTTTTAGCATTAATCTAATAGCCATGAATGATTCGGTCTTTCGGAGCATATCTAGGAAACATGTCAAGCCCAAGCTAAATGACGCGAGAGGTTAAGGAAGAACTAAGTCGGTAACCATTTAGGTTCTATGGTTTATTGCCCGGGCGACTAAGTCGAATATGTTTTGACTAGTCAAGCACATACATACATAGTTGATTCAAGCATGCTCTACTTTTATATTGAGAGATCAGTGATTCTTGATCTAGTGCAACTACTTAGATTGGGATGCATAGCGAGTTCTTAGAGTTGTAGAGTTATATCAATTTGGTGGTAACTTAATAGAACTCAAATTTTCCTCTCTTACTTGGTCGCACGCCTTATTTCCTATATAAAAGAAACGACATGAGACTCAAAAATTCTATGAGAATGAGATTCAAAGAAATCGAGTCAAATAAGGATGAGTGAGAAATAAAACGAATTGGGATAAGTCCCAATTATTTGAGTGCATACATGTTTGTTATAGATTAGCACCATTGTGATCAATGTGGATTGCTACAAATCCTAAGTTGACTAGGAGTAGAATCTTAAGTTGAATAGGACTCTACCACTTGAATGCCTGTAAATAGGAGACGTCTTATATAGCATCAAACACACAATTTCGTAGAATTCTTTTTCCCTGCACTCTCTCTAGTTTCTTTTTTCTTTAGAAAATATATTATCTCTACATGCTTTGTTCAAGTATCACCATTAGTTCTACAAGGGTTTAAGGTGTGTAAACCGTGTGGGTTACTCTAGTAGTAATCCACCAAAGCTAGAAGGATATTCATGAATCAATCGATGGATGGCTAGTAGACAAGTCTGACCTGGGAGTTCATGGATCAAAAATTCTGCTTTATATCATGTATCCTGGACCTGATCCACACAATTTATTAGCTTATTTGGAATAAAGTCCAACAATAATAAACTATTGCCAACAATTTTAGATTAAATAGGAAAAAAGTTGTTCAATCTCTGACAAGTTGGTTGTTGGCTATGAAGCAAACATTACTATCTCTTAGCAGCCTACCATAGGTGTATGTGTTAAGGATTTAACGCCATCTCCCTTCATTTTCCAACTTTTTGCCACGAATTTGATATTCAACGTATAGTAGAGGGTGGTCTTTGGACTTTCGATAATCAATTATTTCTAATAGACTTCTTATCTCTTTTGATCCAACCAATTCAAATCCCATTATTTAAAGTGGCATTCCGGATTCACATTTATGACTTGTCGCTGGGTTTTATGTCGAAATCAGAGCATTGGGATATTAGTAACTTCAATGGTGATTTCATTCACTCTGATCCAAATAAATTTACTGATCTAAGAAAATCTTATATGTGTATCCAAGTGTTAATTTATGTTCTAAGCCGCTAAAATACATGAAAATCAGACATCAAGGGGTGATTAGGCATGGCTAAATTGCATATATGAATGGTTATCGACTTTTTGTTTCATTTGCGGACTGATTGGCAATGGCAAGTGTTTTTGACGGAGCAGAAGTTATGAATTTTGAAAGGTTTTGAAGAACTCGTCTTCAAAACTTTAAGAACTTGAGAGAAATTGGAATAAAGAAAACAAAACATAGTTTATTCTATGTTTTTTTTTTGTCCTCTATATTTAGGGTATTGTCGATTTTTCCATCTTCGTTTCAATTTTGTCCATTTTGCCCTCTCAGTTTTAAAATTTTTCAAATTTGTCCTATTCGATTATCAATGTTTCGATTGCCGTCCGATTTTGGACATAACTTCTCGTCGGTGATGACATGGCGATTTTCTGGCCATTTATGGTGATGACTAGAAAATTCGCAATTTACAGCTAAAAAATCCCCACATCATCACCGGTGAGAAGTTATGTCCAAAATCGGACGACAATCGAAACATTGATAATGTAGATGATAAAATTGAAAACTTTGAAACGAGAGGGCAAAATCGAAAATAGGCTAAACCTAAAGGTCATAAATTACAATTATCCCTTTATTCTATATGAATTATGTAACCAATAAGAGTATAATAAATATTTAAATAATTAAAACCCTAATCTTAATTGAGATAGGACAAGACTATTTCCCAAATAAAATAGGAAAATACTAAACTTGACCCAAAAGTAACATATTGGGCTTAAAAAACACTTATAGAAAATATTAAAATTAAATAAAATTAGATTATTTTTTCATGGATTTAAGTTGGTCCATAAAGCCCTAAAATTAACCAACTTCTTGTCCTACATCACATTTCCCTGTTGGAAAAGAAATCGACCTCGAGTTGTACTCTAGATAGAGTACTTCATCTGGCGGATGATATTTAAACAAATCGAAAAGTGGCGCATCAGGCGGATGAAATTTAAACAAATCAGAAACATTGAAAATAGGAAGAATATTCAAGTCTCTTGGTGAATCTACCACATATGTGTTTGTATTGATCTTTTTTACTGCACGATAGGGACCATATTTGTTATTCTTCTTGTAACTCATCCGGTAGTAGGACATATTTGACAAACTTGCTCGTAACACCAAATTAATATGATGCTGCAAGTGACTTACAAAGGAGAATTCATTAGGTAACTTTTCAGGAAAAACATCTTGAAATTCATCTAACAAGGGTTGGACAATACTAGGAACTTAAGGTTTATAACTTTCAGAAATACCTTTCATGATAAAACCATAACTCCATCACCTTTTTTGATATTATCAACAAATTTGCTCTCAAAAATCCTTGTACAATTGAAAAATGTCTCACTGTTAGTTTCACAATCCAAGTATTCTTTATTATAATCCATATAGACGTCAAAATTTGAGGGATCAATTTTTGAGGCGAAAATCTGGAGCATCATCATTGTCTTATCTACTACCAAGACGAAAATCAGCACAAGGGGACTTTTGAATAACCTCCCAAATGTTTTCATCAACACTATCACTCGTAACAAAGGGATGAGCCCCTTTTAACGCTGTAGGATCACCCATAATAGGCTGGGGTTACGCCCTTTTTGGTGTGCGCAATCGGGAGTGCGTGTGTCGCACACCGAGCGCAACGTGATGCGTCCTTGGAAGCACATCATGGGTCCTTTGAGACACAGGGACACATTCTAGCATTAGCGTGGGTAGCGTGCTGGTGTGCAACGAGTGTGTCTTTCGAGGCGCATCTAGGTTGGCCTACTTGGAATGGATGGCACTCGAGGATGGATGCAAGACATGGAGAGAGCATGTGGAGCATTGTGCAGTGCCGAAGGCCGTTGAGCAACAAGTGGCTAAAGTGGTGCATGCTTGGAGGTGCATCACGCGACATGATGAGTGAGGCATGGCATGAAAAGAGCGCGCACAAGCTGGTCATTGTGCGTGCCGTGCAGCGAGACGCGAAGGACCAAAGCGGAAAGCTGTACAGCGTGCGTGTGGATTGGAGCACGTACACCAAGCGGAGGGCAACGAGCGTGTGATGATAAGACACGTACATTCCGTGTGGACAATGCGCTGGTTATTGTGGCACATTGGACAAACGTGGACTAAGCGTTGTGCAAGCAAGTTGGAAGACGCAAGGCACCGGAGGAACATGATGCGTGGAGTATCTTGGCCGACACTTGGTCTCAACGAGCACTTATGGAGAGTGATTGTATCGGGCAGCATGAGGAGCACGCAAGCTAGGGAGCTAAGGCGGGCGTTTGCTGATCGGAGTGCACGTCGGGTGTAGGCGACGTGCACAGCTCAAGCAAGGCGCAAAGAGGTGAGCGCAAGGGGTTGTTATGCGAGCTGTGCAACGTGGTGGACAAAGTGATACAACGCTAGGCAGACGTGTGCATGTGGGGGAGGGGGGTGCACGTCGTGTGGATAGCGGACACACGGAGGCATGTGTGCTGGACAAGCAGTGTGCAGTGCGCGAAAAGGACAGCGCGTGCACCATGCAGTCAGCGTGCACGCATGACACGTACGTCGGATAGTGGAGTGCAGAGCTGGTACGCTAAACAACCTATTGGTGGACTAATGTGTTTGTACATGATCAGGTACATCATGCGGATGTGTGTGGAAGCCGTGCAGACTTGGTGCGGGACAGTGACGCATCTTGTGACACTTGGCTCTAGCGAGCACGTGCAGAACGTGCTCGGGCCAGCTTGGATTTGTGCGGGGGATTGTGGCCGGCCTCCGTGAAGCAAAGCAGAAAGCTGGAGCATGCTGGAAGTGTGGCAGCATGGAACCTTGCGGGCTGTTAGGCACGTAACAGTGCGCGTGCCGTGCGGGGCGCGCATGATGGCAACTCGCATGCTGGACAGATTAGGTGGATAGCACGCATCGCTGGAGGGACAACCTGGAGATGACTCAAGAGGCGGTTTTCTGACTCAAGATGGGAGTTATGCAAGTGGCAGTAGTTGTCCATGTTCCTTGGAGCAGTTTCTTGTCTTGTGGACGGTTGGTAGAGACAACTTAGATAGTTGGCTGACTTAAGGCAGTTTTGGAGAAAACTACCGGGACACTTGGCGTCGCAAGAATGCTTCTAAATTCCCAGCAATTGGGGAATGTCCTCTGCATTATATTTATGCCTTGTTGTGCAGTTTTGATAGAGAGAAATAGAGAGTGTGTGCCTCTGAAAAAGATAGGCGTGACAGAGCATTCTCTAGAAGAGTGTATCATTGTACAATAGAGGATTCCTTGTATTTTATGATGGAATAAAATGGAAGGTTGGCTTTGGCCATAAATGTTTAGCTTCCGCTGTGATGTGCTTGAACATGTGGTTCTTGTGCATGTGTGCTTGCTATAAATTATGCCCTCTTGGTGACACTCTCGTTAGACCATGCTAAACACTTGTGGGTGGGAAACACTTTGGGAAACACGAGTGATTAGTGAGGTTGGGAAGGCTTACGGGTTTTGTGGGGAAACTCGGCCGCACAAGGCTAAGTAAAGCGAAAAAATAGAGGCTGAAAATTAGCGCTGTCACAGCTAGACTGGTGGTACCACACCATCACAGCCCATCTACAGTTCACTTTCATGTTTACTTCCATTCGTCTAAGAACAAGTGTCATATTCAAATCTTGAATCAAATAATTTATTTCACGAGTTATGTCATGAGTTAACTCTTGAAAATATTAGCGCATCTCTTATCGAACATCAACAACAACCGTCCTGAGTTCACCGACTACAGTACAATAGCTACCATTGCCATTGTTGATAAGCTCATTCTGGGTATCCCGTGGCTCTGATTACCACTTGACATAGTGGAAATTACGAATTTTGAAGGATTTTGAAGAACTTGTCTTCAAAGCTTCAAGAACTTGGGGGAAATTGGAATAAATAAAACAAAACATAGTTTATTCTATATGAATTATGTAACCAGTAAGAGTGTAACAAGTATTTAAATAGCTAAAATCATAATCCTAATTGAAACAGAATAAGACTACTTCTTAAATAAAATTGAACAACAGTAAACTTGGACCGAAATTAACATATTTGGTTAAAAGACACCAATAAAAATATTAAAACTAAATAAAATTAAGTTATTTCTTCATGAACTTTAGTTGGTCCATAAAGCAATAAAATTAACTAACTTCTTGTCCCACGTTAGTTTTTATCCAAAGGTCAAGAATCTTGGAATTCAATTTGAAAACCCTTATGGTATTTTTTATTTTTTGATACAAAAACCTTATGGAATTTGGTTGTGTGGATCTTCAGGTAAGTTTTTGCTTCAAATTGGTGAGCGGGTTCAGATCAAAGTCGGATGTGGGTCTCCTAACAGAGTAGTGTAGTATGCTTAAGCATTCTACCCCAGATCAAGATCCATATAGCAGTAAAAAACATCAACTCTTTCAAGCTTAGGGCAGTCTCCAGTGAGAACCTACGGCGAATGCTGATGTTATTCGCCTTTTACATAGTCTGTCACCGTGGTACAATATTAACGGCATGATAGACGAAAATCTGATTGGGAACCATGAAGATTCAGTTGATGATGTGGTGACTATTTCTGATCTTAAAAATAATTAAAATTTGAAGGACTAAAATATTGTGATTTAAATATTAAGGACTAAGGTGATTCTAAGTGTAAACTTTAAGGATCAAATGTGCGATTTCTCATATTCTCAATTATTACTACTATTTTTTTTAAATATCTAAAAATACGCCATTTATTAAGGTAGAAACCTATGTAGACATCCTTGTACTATTAAACATTCATCATAATTTATTTATTTATTTTGTAATGTTTAGCATTTTCTGAGGGGACAAATTTCTTTTACTTTTTATCATGACTATTTTACAGTACATAATTCAAGAATGGTTTGAAATGAAATATTCGTTTGTTTCATTGTCAAGTGTTTAATTTATTGTGCCTGAAATTTCATGAAAAGAATTACGAAAGTTAAAATTTTGTGTTAAGTTTCATTGTTGCGATTAAAAGTTAAAGTTGAAAGATAACACAAAAATTTTCAACTGAAATCAACCACTTGTAGGAGTTGGCATTCAGATTGGGCAAATCGGGTCCTGATTCGATCCGATCAGGTTTGGTTATCTTGAGGTGGGTAATTCGGATTAAAAATTGGATTCTGGTTATCCCTAATTGACTAATTTAAATATGGGTTGGATTTCGGGTTTTATTTTTTCACCTGAAGAACTCGATCGGGCACCAATCAAAATTGTAAAAAGAAATGGAAATAAAAAATGTATAGAATTTAGGTTTGTATAGAATCCTACTCCAACGGTCTTACTTTTCAAGAGATGAGTTTTTGCCTACCTTTTAAAATCAAAGACGTGTACGTATAGGGGTGAGCATTCGAATAGGGTGTTTTGTCTTTATAGCTAATGTATTAGTGATATTAGTGTCAAATAGTTTAATGAAATCATAATAATATTTTACAATTAATAATTATAAGCATTTTAACTTTATTTTTTAACATCAAAGCGTGAATCGCATTTAAGGACTTCTGGTGAAGATATATATATATATATATATATATATATTTAAGTAACCAGATTTTCATTGCCGCATTGATACAATTAACAAAATTTATTTTCATCAAAACTCAAATCCGATCGGGTAAAACTCGAACCCGGCTGGGTACCCCATTAATGGGTAGTCATATAGTTTGGATAGGATGCAATTTAAACTATCCAACATATCGGGTATCCAACCTATGAAATTCGAACCTGCAATTACTCGATCCGATACCCATCCCTATCCTACCCACTTGGCATGGCACTATCTAAATTGCAAAAATTAATAAGGTAACAGAAATGAAACTATTCAAAAAAGTAAAGACCTTATTTTTCTCAAAATCTTTGGATGTGCTTTCTGAGATTAAACTAGAAGTTTGACCCATGGTTGGGATGCTTCTTTTTACCATTTTATTAAACCACTAAGTTCATGTTTGAGTATTTTTTCGAAGTCACCAAATCTTGATAAAGAGTAGAGAGAACATATAAATGAAACAATATGTTGAAATAAATAGCAAGAAATCAAATTAAATTGAAAAGCCAAAAATATAAGTACATTGAAATTATAAATAAACTAATTTAACTTGAGTGCATAGGAGAAATTGACCGTCATGCTTGAGAAGTAACAACTCAAAAAGCTTAATTGCTTGGATTAAAAACTTTCTTTTAGCAGAGTGAAACTAGCAACTATTTGTTATTATCTTAAATCATATTAGAATTTCAAAATAGAAGAAAATTTTATTTATTTTCCACATACAACTACTAATGAGATCTGCATTACCATAATTCACGATTTCAAAATTAACATTAATTAGATGGTAATCAAAGTTGGACTAATTTAAAGCTTAATTAGGTAATTACCATTTTTATCATCATTTGTAGTGATTTTAGCGTTTTTAGAGGATTTAGAGAGAAAATAGTAATCCCTAGGTCACATAGTTCTTATGTTACTTCCATCACTCTCGCACTCAGTTTTTAAACTGATAAATTGAGTGTTTAATTCTCACTTTAAGATGAATTAAAAAATTTTAATTTGCGCACTTATATTTTAGATATAAATAAACTCTTGCAGCTATTTTGTAGATTTAGCCTCTTGAAAAATGAAAAAATTAATGCATATTCAAATTAAATACAATACAAATAAATATTTACTCAAATAATTAGTATCTAATAATTTTAATTGTCAGATAATAAGTAACTGTATATAAGGACAATAAGATAATTTTTATTTAAGAGCACTCATTTGACTAACTTTTTCTGTATAGATTACATATTTGAATGAAAAAAATTAGGTTGTGAGAACAAATTCAGTCAATCACTTTAAATTATCAATAGTATAATTCAAGTGTAGCATATAATAAATTAAAATTATTTTACTTATACTCCCTATTCTAATATGCTTTACATTGAATATATATATATATATATATAATATTATACATAAAAAGAAATTTTATTGGGCGCTTTCAACCTTTCACACTCAATTTTTTTTAATTTTTAAATTCTCACGTACCTACACTCACTAATGTACTTACACGCGCACTCGATTTATGTGATCTAGAGTAATCCATACTTATTATAAAGTTAGGAAAATAGTAATTAACTAATGAGATATTCTTTACCAAATAAATAAAAAAGTCAAAATGAGAAGAACTTAGTTTTTTGTCAAAATTGAATGAATCAAACACCTCCTTACCATATCTTTTCTTTTTTTTAAGCAAAGGAAATTTATTAATTAACCAATATCTGCAATTCCAAGAGCCACTACAGGTGCAAGAATATTCTCCACTCCTTTTGCATTAGGAAGGGCGTTCCTAGCTAAGTAATGTGCCACTTTATTGTCGGATCGGCTGATGTGGCTAACATGAACGGAATTAAAATGAACAAATAAAGACATAATGTGTGAGATGATATGTCCTACACAAGAGTGATCTTCCCCTTTGCTTCGCAAACCTTTCATTAACGTGGAATTGTCACCCTCAAGCCAAATATGTAGCCATCTAGATTGTCGTGCAAATTCAAGTGCCTCGCACGCAGCTAACGCTTCAGTGTGACTCGGATCAATGATATCCTGAAAACGGTTTATGTGCCACCCCAAACAATGACCATGGTGATCATGGCCCAGAAGTCCCACGCCTGCCTCTCTTGTGTTCAAAAACAAAGCCCCATCGAAATTTAACTTTATGACTCCTTCCGTCAGTGGCATCCACCTTTGAATGGGATGTGGAATTGGTGGAGGTGAAATAGCTTGCCGCGCACCTTGAGCTTGCTACCGGAAAACATGCACAAATTGGGCCAGCTTAAGGGGGTTTGGCCTAATGCCTTCATGCAGTCCCCTATTCCTCGCGTTCCAAAGAGCCCAGGCAATAATTAGAAATAATGTCCACTGTCTTACATCAAACTGCTCACTTATCGAAAGTAGCTAGTTCAAGGTATCTAAAGAGTGGGCTACCACAATATGCCATGGGAGATGAGTTAACGCCCACACTTGTCGTGGAACATCACAAAACAACAATACATGGAATACATCATCTGGTCCGTTGTTGCACACCGAGCAAATATCACATTAAGCACATCTTCGTTTGTGCAGATTCTTTGCCGTCGGCAGAATATCTTTACCTATACTATGACGACCCCGAAAACTCTTTATTATTATTATATTATTATTAGTAGTATTATTGTTATTATTATGATTATTATTATCATTAGTGGTTACATACATGCGTGCATTGTTAATTAGAAAACGTACAAGGTACATTACAGAACATAAGGGTACAACTAAAAGGAGAGTATCGACTTGCTAGTTCTACTATATCTACATAGCAAAAGCAAAAACCACCAACTACAGGTACGCAGCGGAAATCCTACATCTTTCTTCCTAGTAAAACGCTTCAAAAGGTTCCTCCTCCTCATCGTCGTAAAGGCTAGCTCAAAAGCATCTAAATCATTAAGTAACACGGAATCAACATACGTCGAGTAGAAATATTTCTTTATGCAGATAAGGTGCTCGGGTGTCAAGTGCACATTAGTTACACATAGCATACACATAGTTTCACACTTTCTACCTTTTGGTCACCTGACAGTGACCCTTATAACTACCCGAGCCGAAATAATAACCAGCACATTTCTCCCGCCAGCCTTATCCTCCAATGGTCGTATCCCGGGCATACGCCTAGTATTGTCCTATGACCCTCTCTCTTGAGTAGATCCCTCCGTCTACCCAAGGGGGGATTAGGAGATGGAAGGGGTGTGAACTCTCCTGACTACTCAATAGTATGTCCCGGTGGAACACCCCCCAGACCATTCCAGCAGATATGGGCCCATTCACAGAATTACAATTTGTTCACACATGAACATAATCTTTGGAAGTTTATATTATAGTTTAGTAAAGTAAGCTCCACACTTATAAATGAAAGCTTTATATTTGCTTATTATGCATATTTACTTAGAAATGTTAAATATGTAAATAGCTAGTAGCAAAAATATGTAAATAGACAAAATATAAATATAAAGATTAAAGTATAACTAGTATAAATATAAAATATATAGATTAAAATATAACTAGTATAAATATATAGATAGACAAAATATAAGATATATAAATATATGAATACTACATATATACCTATACATACATATAACATAAAAATATATATATAACTACAAATATACATATCCGTATAGCATAGATATATATATAGATCTATTATAATTAGGATTAAGTAGATAGGTTAACCTATAATGAATCCCTAAATATATTATATATTCATGTATATCTACGTACAACTTAAACATATAACTTAGATATAAAAATAATCATAAGTTTAAAATCCTTTATGTATATGAAATAAGCATATCTTTATAACAAAATAAGCATAAATCCATAGTATTTAAAGTGCTAAAATAGGCATAAATCTATAGTATAAAGTATAATAAAAGTTCTATTTATCAAATAATAGATATGTGGAGCTTTCTTTACCAAGACTTTCAAGAACAACATAGGATATTCCCTTAATAGCTCAAATAAAGTATCATAGTTTCATACTACTTCATATAAAGCATAAAACTCACATAATAGCTCAAATAAAGCATAAAAATTCCATATTATTGCAAAAAGGGCACAATAATCACATAGTTTTTCCAAGAAAGCATAGTAAGCACATAGTACTCCAAATAATCATATTAATCACATAATATCTTCAAGATCATGTTCACAAGTCTATCCATCCTTCAAATTCCTCCCAACAAGAGTTATAATATGAAAAATTAACCATAAAGGTTTAAAGTAACATGAAGATGGCAAAATAACTAAAATCCTCAACTTGGAGGCATGTTTGGCAAAAGCTCTCACTCTAGGCCATTCAAGCTTGATCTTTTACATTGCTTGGGCACAAGAGTATGGAAGCTTGCCTATTCTTCACAAGAAAGAAGAATAAAACCTCTACTTAAGGCATAAAGAGCGTTCCTACCTTGTGTTCTTCCAAGTAGTGTATTGTTTTGATAGAAAATGATAGTGTTTTGAGAGAAAATGAGAGAGTGTATGTGTGTGAGCAAGGGGGCACGGTTTTGGGGCTGAAAGGGGCTGAAAAATGAAGATTGTGGGTGTGTAAGGTCTTGTGTATTGATCTTCCAAGTATTAGAGGCAAATATCTACATATTATAATCATCAAATTACATCCTCCATACATTTATACATGGTTGTATATACATACACCTCACTTTACTAACCACCATGTATATGTATGTGGGTATTTGTGTGTATATGAAGCTATGTATATCACCACTAATATATATTTATATATGTATATGAGTCTAGGTTTCATGAGTGTATTAGTATAGATATTTTGATAAAATATAGAATAAAATCAACTACAATAAAAAAAAAACCTATAAAATCTGAAAACTCTTATTTATTAAGTATTTTTATTGTTTATTTCTCAGAAAAACCGAAATTTGGGGTTGGAGAAGTGAAAAGACGAAAATACCCCTTGTTTTGCCCATTTTTTGAAAATCGCCCAAAAATAGAAATAAATTCTAAAAATTCGAAAATTAAGTTTTATAAGTCAAATAAAATCTAAAATATTTATTTATATTATTATTTTCATTTTTTGATAATAATTAAGCATTTTAAAAATTAGATTTCAAATTAAGAACTTAAAGACAATGTTTTTCTAAAACTACTAAAAAATCTTGGAAAACTAGGTAAAAGTTGAAAATAATCTATTAAATAATTTCTGGGAGTTTAGAAGGATTAAATGCATTAAATTTTAAGAATATTTGGAATTTATAATATTTTCTAAAAATTTGTGTAGTAAATGCTCATTTGTTCACAAATAAAAATCATATTTTTGAAGAATAATTTCTATAAAACAATAATTCACAAAATAGTTCTATATTAAAAAAATGATTCATAAAAATAATGGACACCCAATGTATAATATAAAATATTTAAATAAAGAATTTTACCGGGTCGTTACATATACGCCAAGCAAAATCTTAGATTTTAGGAGGCACCCGAGCATTCCAAATCTTTTTTCAAAGGAACATCCACAGGTTAGTCAAGAAAGTGTTTTCTCGCTAGGTGAGTTGCATGATGAGATGATACGCGCTTCGAATCGAAAAGCGTCCATCACATGAGAAAGACCATATTAATCGATCAGGGCACGGGTACGAGCCAATGGAGTTCTCAAGATTAAATTAGCATCTTCTTTCCAAAAGGTTGTCATGATTAAATCTCTATTCCAGGAGTTGGTCTCAGGTAGAATAAGCTGATCAACACGTTGCAATAATCCGATCCTGCTTGGGGATGTAATTGGTCTGAATAAAGATGGTCTATCCAGCCACCTATCCTCCAAGATACGAACTTTGTCTTGGGTTCCGATTAGCCACCGCGAGCCAGCTAAAATAATGGTCCGAACGCCCCAAATCCCTCGCCACATGAGGGATGGGCGAAAACCCAACCTAGCTTCAAGAAAATCACAATGGGGAAAATAACGTCCTTTGAGCACCCATCCAACTAGGATGCTCGGTTCCATAATCAGTCGCCAAGCTTGCTTGGCCAGTAATGCCTTATTGAAGGCCTTAAGCGACTGAAAACCCAACCCGCCCTGCTTTTTAGATTGACATAAATCCGTCCAAGAAAGCCAGTGTATCTTGTTTTTATTTCTATTACTCCACCAAAATTTAGCCATCATCCCCTCAAGTTTTGAAACAAAGGTTGTAGGTATCTTGAAGCATGACATAAAATACGCCGGTATTGACTTTAACACAGCTTTGATTAAAACTTCTTTTCGTGCAGAAGAAAGCAATTTTTCATTCCATCCGTCAATCCTTTTCCAAAGCCTATCCCATATAAAAGCAAATAATGCTTTTTCCGATCGACTCGTAGCTGCCAGTAAACCAAGATACATATCATGCTTATCTAGAAGATGCACCCCCAATGAATCCGCCATTTCTTGCTAAGCTCCCATAGTAATGTTTTTGCCAAAGACCACATAAGACTTATTGAAATTAATTTCTTGTCCTGAAACTAGGCAAAACTCGAGAAGAACTTCCTTGATACACTCGATAGATTCCGGAGTGGCCCTACAACATACAAGCATGTCGTCAACAAACAATAAATGAGAGACCCTGGGGCTATGCTTACTGATGGCTATCCCGTGAATATTATTATTCGCTTCCTCCTGTTGAATCAATGCACTCAAAACTTCTGCACAAAAGAGAAACAAATAAGGCGACAAAGGGTCCCCCTGACGAATCCCCCTCGTAGGATATACCGAGCCAAATTCCATACCATTTAGTAAGAATGAAAAAAGCGTCGTCGTTACACAAGACATGACCAAATTAACAAAGGAACCGAAAAACCCATTTTATGCATTACAGCTCTTAGAAAAGACCATACAATTTTGTCATAGGCCTTGCTTATATCTAATTTCACCACTATGAATCCAGCTCGATCCTTGGTTTTCATTTTGAGAAAATAATTAATTTCATACGCAACGAGCACATTATCCAAAATTAAATGCCCCAGAATGAATGCCGATTGAGTCGGCGAAATAATTTTATGGAGAAGCGGTTTTAATCGGTTTGCAATAATTTTAGAAGCCATTTTATAGACAATATTACATAAGCTAATTGGACGGAATGAGAACCAAATGAGCAAAATTAATAGAATTGAGAGTCATACCATGATTCAAGTAATCCAAAACAGTGTCAATTAAATTCGGACCAAGAATGCGCCAAAAGTTTTGGAAAAATAAGGGAGCCATACCGTCCGGCCATGGAGATTTTAAGGGGAACTTTTGGCTAAGAGAGAAGGATACTTCGTCGGCCGTGTACGGCGTTTCGAGACTTCCCACCATTTCTGCGTCCAGTCGCAGTGTTATGATATCCAGTCTTTCATCGATTAGTTCCCTATTCGGGTTCCGCGAAGTGAAAGTATCAACAAAGTAATCTGAACTCATTGTTCGGATTTCATGCATCTCCTTTCTCCATTGTCCCATAACATCTCTCAACCCCTCAATGAAATTCTGTTGATATCTCCGAGTCGCCTTGGAATGAAAAAAGGTTGTATTTTGATCGCCCAGTATGAGCCATTGATTTTTACCTCGTTATTGCCAATATATCTCCTCCGCATTCTGTAGCTCTTCTAATTCCTGCCTTAGTGCCGTCTCCTCTTTTCTAGATTTGGATGTTACCACTCCTTCTCTAAGTTGGATTAATTTTGCTTCAAGTTCCTTAATTTTCTCTTTCGGTTTGGAGAAGGTGTCTTTGTTCCATTTAACAAGTCCAAAATGGCAATTTCCCAATTTTTTAATGAATTTATCCTCATAAGTCACATGTTCCACAAGAATTTCCCACTGATTAGCTATAATAGAAGCATACTCATCATGTTGCGGCCACATAGCTTCGAACAGCCACGATTTTCATACCCACTTTAGTCGTCTCAGTGCTGGAATCGTGTTGATCAATAACATATGGTGGTCAGAATGATACATCAGAATATGCTTGATTGGGTTATAGGAATCGAGCGTGCCATTCCTCATTACCGAGGTCTCGGTCCAAATGTTCACGGACCATACGCAGACTCATTCGGTTATTGCTCCATGTAAACGTGTCACCTGTATGACCCAAATCAACTAACACTGCATCTTGGATAACATCTCGGAATGCTTTCATAAACAACTGAGGAAATAGGTAGCCTGTTAGCTCACCCATTCTTCCTTTCCGACCTTAGCTTAGCTGCTCACGCCAATGCTCATGGGTATGGGGCCATAACTGCTACTACTGTTATACTCACACACTCGAAGAGAGGGCCTAAGCGCGCCGCGGGCCACCAAGTTTCTCTTCGTTGCATGATATCTCATTAAAATCCCCGGCACAAAGCCACGAGGCTGTTTGATGGTCACTTAGATGCCACAACAAATTCCAGAAAGCATGGCGATTCTGTAAAAGAGGCTCCCTGTAGAATCCAGTGAAATGCCAATCCACAATATTGTCCTCCGAAAGGATTAGCTTATCGATGTGGTTCTTTGAATAGCCTAAGAAAGATACAACAACATCCCTTCTCCAAAAGAGTGCGAGACCCCCACTACGGGCCAATGGATCAGCCGGTGTTTCAAAAAATCTAAAACGAACCATCAGTCTTTCCATCTTTGACTTTTTAAATTGTGTCTCCAATAAAAAGACGATTGAGGGGCTCCAATCCCCGAACTGTCCAACCCCCCCCCCCCCAGCCCAACAAAAGAGCCTCATTGGTTTTGGTGGGACCGCTCTGCGGTCTCCGTCGATAAACTTAAGTCTTCCACTCCTGAATTCTGATTAAAACATTTCTTGTTGCCACTGCTTGCTGGAATCTTACGTGATTTTCTAACCTTATTCGCCTCCAAGTTTTGTCCCGCGAAAAATGTCAACGGTTGAAGATTGGTAGTACCAGTCACAAACACATTTGCCAAATTCAGTGGAAAGGACTCCAACAGTGGAATGGTATATATAGTCTTTGAGGAGAAGTATGATTTTTCATGGTTAGGAAGGCTAAGCTTCGGTTTCGTAATGGACTAGGACATGGGTAAGCTTGGGGGATCATGGGGTGTATTAAGGATGGTATGAGTGGAGTGTGTCATGGGCATTTTTTGGAGGAGATGAGCACGGGCCATTTTCAGCTGGGTGTGGACTTTGTGACAATTCTCTTTGTCCATAGTTTGGGGATGATGGTTATGGGTTATTGGTGGCTGGGTTGGGCCAGATATCGGGAGAGGATTTAGTTGAGGGTTGGAGGGGGTTGGTACTACAGAATTTTGTAACGGTATCAAGATTAACTGATGAAGTGGCAGGGGTGGGGTGTGTGGTGAGATGGACTTTTCATATTATCAGTTATGGTATGTAGCTCCTTAGATGGATCTGATTCTGTGTCAGTGGGATTATTCGAGATTACAACATTATTTTCCCCTCTCCATGCCGTGAATGAAGGCTGCTGAATATTGGAGTTTCTGCCACCAAAAAAGATATTTCGGCACTACACGGCAACAGTGTTCAGTGAGGCCCTCAGCTAAGGCATATATGGGTTGTCCAAACCTGGATCTATGAAACCCTCCTGAAGTTGCAGCGGACAGAGACTCGTTAGATGAGTGCAAAACCTGCACCAATAGCAGAAGTTTTGGAGTTTATCGTATGTAATGTAACGAGGATCTTCCGGAGGGTCCCTGTAGCTTCAACGTCTTTCTCAATGGTATGGTAAGGTTCAGACTAACCCGAATTCAAAGGCTATCACCCCACATTCAGCCCGTGGACTCAAAATCTACATCCTTGAATCGGCCAATACGATTGCCAATTTGTGATGCAACTTCACAAGTCATCTTGCCGAGAGGTAGATTATGTACCCGAACATGGAATTCGCACCAGTTTAAGTTAATGGTCATGGGGTCTCTGTTAATCTCCATTTCGGATAGGACAATAAGTTGTTTTTCAAATGACCATGGGGTGTTGCTAAGAATCCATTTATGTTCTACGGGATGATTGAAATGCATCAGAAATCGGGCCCCCTCTAATTGTTTCATTTCCATTCCTTTTAACGGCTTCATCGTTCCTACCATTGTTGTCTTGAAGAATTCAAAATTAAAACTCCACGTCACAAGAACCCGCCCGACTAGAAAATATGAATTCCGAGGGGTTTTCCGTGACCTCGCCCTAACGAATAAATCCAGACCGGCATCTTCATCTTCGATCAATGAGAGGACCTTATTCAACTTCTCAATATTCCCCTCCATGTTTGTGTCTAATCGATGAAATAGCGGAAACAACACGCGCTGACTGGAAACAAAGATCATGAGTTGTCCGCTACTCCTCTTTCGCCAATGAAGTACCTGAGAGGAAAAAACTAGATTAAAAGAACGAAAGGCAAAAAGGCAGAAGAAAAGGTGAAGAACTAAAAGAAATCAAGAGAAATACGAAAGAAACGTGGCTTCCATAAGGGAGAAAAAGAACTGTCAGAAGAAAGAAAGAAAATTTTCAAAGGAAAGAAAATGCTCTCATTAGAGAGAAAGATGAACCGAAAAATTAAACTCCATACCATATCTATACTATTATAAATTTGACAGCAGTCTGTAACGGCAATTTGGTAAGTTTTAACCACATAGAGTTTTCTCAATTTTTTGAGTTTTTTAATTAAAAGAAATTTTTGATTGATTAGGTTTTTTTAGAATAATAACAAATTAATTAAAAGCTTCCTTGTCACACTTATTCACTTACTTACCCGCTAACACATCTAGGTTCATACTTCCACTTTTCTAAGATTTTTTGAAATGCACTAAATAAGGGATTTTATAATTAAAACATTCATTAGAACATGAATTAAGATGTGAAAGGAGATTCAAAATGTTTGCACCATCCAAGATACTTTGGAATACAAGGAATAGGTTTTTACACCTCTTCTCCCATTTTCCCTTGTATTTTTTTGTTATGCATTCTACTACAACAGGCACAAGTTTAAGGCGAAAGGTTTATTTGGAGACTGTAGAAGAATAATAAAATATAATTGTTTTAAGATTATTTTGTATGTAATTTTCTTTCATTCTTTCTTTCTTTAGTTTCTTTTATTTTTTTTATTTTTTTGTCAATATCAGTAGAATTTGGTTCCTAAAATATGTAGAAAACAAGGGACCCAAAGGTCTTATGTGTATGCAACGGGTTCTCAACAGTATACATGAGGCCCATTCTATTTTTGGCTTGAGAGTATTCAAGCAAAAATGGAAGTGGGGAGTTTACTGTGGGTAATTGGCACATTGCACCCTCTCAATATAATTGATTGATACTATGTACCCTAAATTTTAAATTTTGGCATTTTCACCCTTGAAAATATATTAGTTTGGCACTTTGCACCCTCCACCCATTACTATTAAAAAATTTCACTAGAAATAATATTTCGGCCAAAATTAAGAAATTTCTAGAATTCATAAGATAATCAAAAAAATGATAATCTTATAAATTCAAAATCTGGCTTAAATATCATCAATAATTCATCCTAAATTTAGTACCATCATTCGCCAAAGGTTAATTCAAATTGGCAAGGCCGCATTTGTTATCACTTTAAAAACACCTCATAGCCTCGGGAAACAAGGTTGTCATTGAGTAATAATGATACAAACTTGTATGTGATAGTTCATAGTTCAATAAAAGCACCAACAAAAAATAGCGAAAAGGAAATATTTTATGGTCTACTCTCAATATGAAGTGCCCTTTCGTTGTCATCCTCTTCTTTTAAGGGTTAATTGCTTTTTTTGTCCTCTACATTTAAAGTGTTTTTAATTTTGTCCTCTCCGTTTCAATTTGATCAATTTTGCCTTCTCCGTTTATAAAATTTTTCAATATTGTCCTCTCCCATTATCAATGTTTCGGTTGTAGTTCGATTTTGGACATAACTTCTCGTTGGTGATGACGTGGCGATTTTCTGGTCATTCATGGTGATGACCAAAAAATTACAATTGCGGCCAGAAAATCGCCACATCATCACCGGTGAGAAGTTATGTCCAAAATCGGACAATAATCGAAATATTGAAAATCCGAGAGGACAAAATTAAAAAATTTGAAACGAAAACGGAAAAATCAAAAATAAGCTACACCTAGAGGACATAAATTACAATTATCCCAAAATATTCCCATGATTGTTTATTACCCAACTTCAATGGTCAAAATTCTTCAATTTGTTCCTCGAAACTAAGTGAAAAATTGAAGAGATACTGAGAAATACGTAAGCCTTCAAGGGGAGTTCCTTTGCCTTTTATTTTTCTCCAATTTTTCCGTATTGTATCCTAGTTTTTAAAAAGAAATTGGCATTCAATTGGTTACTTTATTTATTTATTTTTGTATATAATTTCAAACTTGCCCTTTTAATTTTGGCCAGAATATTTTTTGCAATGGAAATTTTTAATGGAATGGGTGGAGGGTGCAAAGTGCCAAGCTAATGCATTTTTATGGGTGCAAAATGTCAAGATTTCAATTTTAGGGTGCAATGTATCAATTGCGTGTTTATTGCATTCATTGTATGACACCAAAGCAAGCAATCATATGATTAATGTTACTTCTTCTTTTTTTTGATAAATTATGATTAGTGTTACTTCATTATCAATTTGATGTGAGAAATTTTTTATGAACCTAATCAACATATATGTGTTCCTTTATTGATAGTTTAGTTTATGCCATTTAACTGCTTTATGTTTTCTTACATTTTACTTTTCATTTATGACAATTGTGATGTTTTACAGTTTTAGGCTTAATATAATCAATTTCATTCATGTACCATCTTCTAGTGTTTCATCGTAATAATTAATTTAGCTATTTAGTTTATTACCCCCCTTTTTTGTTTTTTGTTCCTTTTAGATGATATTATGATATCTTAAAGTCCCCAACAACTATGTTTTGAAGTTTCTAATGTTTTCTTATCTTTGTTTCATATTTAATCAATTACCTTTTAAAATTTTTTAAAATTTTTGTTTTCATTCTCTTATTTATTGGTTTTGGTGGCATGCGTCTGTAAGTAGTGTTTAATGAAGGTGTAATGATTTTTTCCGTTCGAACTATGTGTGTTCTTGGACTTAGCGAACATAATTTGTTTTGTTGTCAGTTACCATCTAAACTACATGAATTTCGCACTTTACCACCTAAGAAGCTTTTCTAGCATAAAAAGTCTCCAGAATTTGAACACATGCCTCGCACATAATATTTTTGAGGGCATATTTGTTATTTCATACATGTTTAGGGTGGTTTTTTTTGTTGTTGCCAATTATCATCTAAACTACACGAATTTTACACTTTACCACTTGAGAAGACTTTCCAGCATAAACGTCACTAGAATTTGAACACGTGCCTCGCACATAATATTTTCAAAGGCATATTTGTCATTTCATACATGTTTAGGGTGGTTTATAAAAACACTAGTAGTGGGGGTTGAACTTCGTACTCCAAGGTTGAAAACAAACTCATTCACCACTTGAGCAACTAACATACCTAAGTTTTATAATGCAAATTTCCTAATTAGTTCTATTATGTGCACAAATTCAATAATATACATTTTCATATTAATTTTAAATCCAAAAAATTCTATCCTTTACTTTATTCCTATCCATTAATTTTCAATACTTTATATATATATATATATATTTACTTATGATTATTGATGTTTTGAAAGGTGTGCTATGTCCATTTATGAATTGAATTTGAAGAGCTTCTTCATTATAATTTTTTGATAATTTTATGTTTCCCATGATTTCTTGGTAGCATGTTACTTTTTAAGTTTTATTTTTCTTTCTTTTTTTTTTTTTATCTTTTGTCCTGTGGGATATAAGGAATTTATTCATTTTGCATTTATGTATATTTTTTTTCATACTTCTAGTTTCTTTTTTCTATTTTGGTGGGGGGGGGGGGGTAATACTACGTCTAAAAATGTGTAGAACCTATATTGCATGTTTTTATTAGTTGGTTCACTTTATATGGCTTGATTAGTTTTTAGTTATACAAGTTGGTTTTAAAACTTTATAACCAATGCTAAGAGTACTTGGTATTTCATAATTCAATTATTATTTTATTTATATTTTTATTTTTTGTAAACTAAATATTAATTTTTTTATTTTACGATTATTGACATCCATATATGTTTAGGCATATAAAAAAATCGTGGTGTCACATCTTACAATGTGGATGATAATCTATTATTTTTTATTTATTAACTTTAATAGATTAGCTAATAATTTAACATTCATAACTTTAATATATCAAAAAAAAATATTTAAAACTTTAGTTTGGATCGTATATATAAGGGTTAATTGCTTTTATACCCCTTCCAAATATGCTATATTACCAATTGTGACCCTCTTGTATGAAAAATTACACTTTCACCCACTAGTCAACTTTAATACAGATACATCCCGCTCCTGTAGGGTTCTAACAAAAACTTGATGACGTCAGTTAAAAAATTACGTGATTTGACTATATTCAAAATTTTATTCCAAAGGATGCCCTCGGTGATATAAATATCTAAGAAGGGGTGTACATGTAATTAATTTTTAAAAATAATTAAAATTTTATAATAAGATAAAACCTAACATATATTATTTTATGTTAAAAAAAACAAAAAAAAATCCCCTATTTTAAATTGAAAATATATTTTTCATCTCTTGAACTCATTTTGAATTATTTCAATAAATATTATATATACTTATAAAAATAAATAAAAAGATTGTGAACAACTATGTGTTTTTTTCATAAATAAATAAACTATTGAAATTGATAATTGAGACAAATATTAAAAAGTGAAAACAGTATTAAGAATAAAAATTTGAGATATAAACCAACTATTCCTGATTCATTTTAATAAATAAATAATATATATAATTTTTTTCTATCTCTAGAAAAACCTACATAATATCTTTATAGTTTAAAAATGTAAATACATATTTATGTATATATATTGCCTGTTAATCCTCACATAGAAATTATTTTGCAATACGTGCGTCAAGCTATAGTTTCTGACTTTTTGCTTAGCAACCCCAACGTCAAATGCTATCCCTATGATACATTTGTAAGTCGGAGCGGGCATTTGGGTCGGGTAACTGAACTTGTAAAAATTTTTGGATTGGGTACCCAACCCAACTGATGCAATTTAATTAAATTTAATTAAATTAATGGAGTATATATGCATATATGCATTGTATAGAATGATAAAAATATTTTATTTTGATTTTGTTTAAATACTTGAGATATTCAATAACACCATATTGTTTTATCTAGTCATGAATATTATATCCACTTCTATGGAGCTAAGTATTTAATTGTCTAATTAAGATAAAAAAATACGAGAAATTAAATATAGAAGTGCTATTTGGTCGCTGCTATTTCATTTTTTTCTTTTATTGAATATGATATACAATTAATATTTCTAAATTTTTTTTGCAATATGTCATGCATTTGTTATTTCATTTAAATTAATAGTAGCAAAGTGGTACTAGCGACTTACTTTTCTTCTATAGTTTCTAAATTTAAAAATATATTAATATTTCAAAATAATTATATAAAAATTATCATTCTATTTATGTATATTTGAGAGCCCAGAAGAACTGTAAGTCTAGATTTAATTTATTATATATATTAATTTTGAAAAAAATTTATTTTATCAGAATAAAAATATTCTCAAGAAGAAGGAACAAGAAAAAAAAATGGGTTTCGGGTACCCGAAAAATTTCGGATTCAATTCGGGTAATTATGTCTGGTACTCGAATTTTCGGGTACCCAACCCAATTAACCCAAACCCGATAAAAACCCGACCCACGCCCACCCCTATTTGTAAGTACTAAATACAGAATTGAACTTTGCTACTATTTGTTTCCTGATCTTGTTCATTGATACTTTCGAAGCCATTATGCTTCTTGAATATTTTCCTTATCAAGTCATCTTAACAGTGAGGAATTCTTGAAAGAAATATGTTTTTTTTTGGGTGTATAAGGGGTAAATGGGGCAGTTTACAGTACAAATGTATATTTTGTTTTTCAGTTTTTTGTTTTAAATAATTCGGATGCGCAAATTGGTCACTTCATAATATTTTTGAAGGAACCCTACCTGAGAGGGGTGCATTTGTAATATAAAATTGACTAGTTGGTGTCTTTATAATTTTTCATACAAGAGGGGTACATTTAGTAATATGGCATATTTGGACGAGGTGTAGATGTAGTTAACCATATATTTAATTTTTTTTTTTAATTTTTGATATGATTTTTTGGCACGAAGATACTTTTTAAAGAAAATATTAAAAGCTATAACTATGAGCAAACTATTATTATTTATTTAATTATTGAATTGCATTGAAAATTATTGAGTGTACGATATTTTACATGAATAGTATATTTTATTTTATCTTCTCATGCAATTCAACAAATAATACTTTCAATAAATAGCACATGTACATGCTAGTATTATATAGCATAGATAAGAATGAAAAAAATAGGGATTTTTTTACAAAAATCTCCCTATAGAATGTTTGAGTTTTTGGCCCTTATGTTTAAATTTTTCAATTTTCATCATTTATCTTCCCAAATTTTTAATTTTAATCCAATTTTGGATTACTTTGACACTTGAAGCTAACATGGCATTAAAAATTGGGACTTTTCTAATTTTCCCTCCAGTTCGTCAATGTGGAAGCCATGTGTTTTAATTGAATTAAAAAAAATATTAGAAAATTTGACGTGGGATGATAAGGCACATTATATAAACACAAATATACATATGCACATGTGTGTATATATTCACACACACATATCTATATTCTATATTTATTATATATAATGGAATAGTTAGTCTAAATTTATGAAAAGTGACATCGTAGTTTTACAACAACTACCAGCGACATATTTATTTTTTATATATCAATTAATTCGACATATTTATTATTAATTAATTAGTCATTTAGTACAATTTTGAATTATGGAAAGAGCATATTACTTAACAATTTAAGGTTACTTTTGGCATCCATGGTGACTTGGTGATATGCACTTCATTGCATGTACTTGAGAAGATAGATTAATGGCATGCAATAACTCTCCTCGGACGACGCTTCGATTTTGGGACTCGGCCTCTCTTACCGGACATAACATATCTTTTGGCTATATTGTTTATCTTATATCTTCACGAAGTAATAGGATTTTTTAACAAACACATATCAACGATGGCTATCAAGTTTGATTTTATTGAAGATATTCACTAAAACAAATCAATTAGAGGCTACAAATATTGGCAGTACGTGTGTGCAATATCCATGAATATCAAAATCGTAATGACATTTATAGTATAGATATGGCCCTCCAATATGAGATGATTTTTTGTTTGCTATTCTTTATAAATTCTATTTGATATTTCTTTCCTTTTTATCATTTTTAAGCACATTAAAAAAATTATAAAGAATCCGCAGTTCGAATTCCACAAATTGCATTATAGTTTCTTTATCATTATCTTGCATAAAAAAATATTAATTTGACTTAACATTTGAGTCATTATACATTATTCGCACTTATTACTGGTTTGTTCACACATTCCATAATGTTTCTACTTTTATGAAAGTTTGAGGTTTTTTTTTACGCAATTATATTATTTATTGAATTTTAATTATTATTTAATCAAATAACTCATCATGGAAATCATCACGCGCTAATGCCCACGGGTGTAATAATACTAGTAATAACTAATAAGGGGATTTATATATTAAATTTCAAAGTCAGATATGAAAACTCAAATAATATGACATGATTTTCTTAAAATGAAGAATGGTACAAAATGTATACAATACATTCAATTATGACAATTACCTACTTATCAAAATAAAATCACTTGCTAAATTAAATTGTATTTAAGACTTGTAATTCAACCTTAAATGGTTAAGTAATATACTCTCTTCATAATTCAAAATTGTACTAAATGACTAATTAATCAGTAATAAGTAAATCTAATTAATTGACATATAAAAAATAAATATGTTGCTGACACTTGTTGTGAAATTACACTGCCACTTGTCATAATTTAAGACTAGCTATTCCGTTATAATATATATATACTAGCATGTACCCACTACAACAAAATAGGTATATTGTGACACTTTTTTTGGGATAGTTTTCGACAAGTGACTCAAAAATAAAATATTAGGACATTTATTAAATTGCATCTCAATAAATAATTTATTTAGGGACACTTAAATAAAATAAAGTTTTTTATGCGTTTCCTTTTTTTTTATTGAGAGCTTTAGCCGTAAATAAAATAAAGCTAAAATAGGATTGGCGCTAAAAACAATCTCATGTTTCCCCAATTTCTAGGTTTGGCGCTGTACTTTGAGTCCACGATCCTAAGAATTCTGTTATCACCATATTTTCTGGCGTTGTACTCTGTAATTTGACGGTCCGAAAATTTCTGGAGCAAAACAGCGTTTTCATTCTCTGACGCTCATCTTCTTCTTTGTCTATCTTCTACTCCGCTCTTATCTATCTACTCAAGGTATGGTCTTTAAAATTATAGGTACTCGTATCCTGCGTTCCTGCTTTTGCTCTCGTGCAAGATAATTTTGAGTTTATAGTTTTCGTGTTGTTTTGTTTTTTTTGTATTTTCGTGCTACTTTTGAGTTCATGTTGTGTTAATTTGAGAAAACTCAGGGTTACTTTTCATATTGTTTCAATGAAATTTGTGGTTGAATGCTAGTTGTCAACTTGTTGGATTTGATTGTTGCTGTTTTGTGAAATTGAATTTGCAATTGTTATATCATCTAACAGATTGGGTGCTCATATGATGTGAATATTTATCCACAAAAACTTCTGGGCTTTATCTCTGTTTCCTTTTAAATATTGTGAAGGATTCTTTTGAGGGTTTCGTCTGGCATTGTACTACTACAGGACTAGGGCTGTAATGAGTCGAGGCTGTTAAGTTTGAGCTGAGCATTTAAAAAATTTTAGGTTCAAGCTCAATCTCTTCTAAAAAATTTGGATTCATCTGCACCCCTGTAGGACTTAGAAATGCAAATGTTCACTGTGAATTCAGGTAGGGGTTGCACAAATTGGGACCACATTTTTTTGTTCAAAGTTGAATCTTTTTGGTGAAATTCATGATGTGATTGAAATGCTTATGGAGGATGGGCTGTTAGCTCACAGCCAAAATGACTTTTTTGATTTTTTGAATTGTAGCATGATGTTACTTGTTGGCGAATGATTTTGCTTGTTCACAATTATGGAGTAAATAATTAGCAGATAACAGGGGATATAATGACGATTGGCCCATAATTTTGTTCCTTAGTAACGAGATTCCGGATGAGTGGAGTTCTGATGCATAATTGGCAATTGATTGATTTGGGATTAGTTCTTATTTTGCAATCAAATTGATAAGAGGTCATATGTTTGAGTCTTATTAATGAGTGCATTTGTTCACTGAATCGTAATTTGTTTGCTTCTAAATTTGATAGATAATGAATGATGTAATATAGGTTGTATTTAATCTGATTTTGATATGTTGATATGACTGATTGATATACTTTATATAACATATGTACTTGCGTATAAAGCTAATTTCAGAGATGAAGCCAATGCGGGGATGAGGCACTCGCTCTCCACAACTCTGAGCTTGTTTGTGTGTGTTTTTTGAAGAAGAGAAATATATATATATATATATATATATATATATATATATGGTTAGTGTTTGGTTAGGATTTTTTTAGAAAAAATAGAGGCCAAAAAACAAAAAGCCAAGGTTCTCTCTCTCTCTCTCTCTCTTAGAAAAAAAAACCATCTAGAGTTGTTTCAAAAAAGTACATTTTAAAATACATTTTAATTATTACAACAAAATACAAAATAATTTGGCTTAAAAAAAGAAGATTTACCATAAAAGCGACTTTATTCCTTTCCTTGGTCTGAATGGTGTTGGTTTGCTTTAACTGCCTATTTGCACTAGCCTCTAGGTAACACAACTTCCTAACTCTAGCTCATTAGGAACAATAACTCTTACTTTGTAGTTAGTCAGTTTTAACTCAGTGGCTCATTAGGACTCACAAGTAATTGCGATGGGTCCTATATGTGGTTATATCTTTTTATATATTTTGATTAAAATTTAAAATTTACCCCTCAAAGTATTTAAAAAGATTAAAATTTTTAGTTGTATCCTCGATCAATTCAATTATTCTAAGAAGTTCAGATATTGTGTCAATCTAAATGTAAAAGATTCATGATTTGTTTATTTATTTATTTTTGGCTTGTATAATATCATTATAGCTTCTTTTTGGCTGCTAACCACCCAAGACAGCCTCATTACTAATTATCAGCCTCCCCACTTAAGATTTAATGGAGTGACCACTAACCATCGCATCTAGCTATGTTAGGAAGACATACTTTAGATGGAGTTGTGACTGAAAATGATTATTCAAATTTAGCTTATCAAAAATTCCTGCTTGTTCCCTTATCAGTAGAAAATTGACATTTGTAGCTTGCATCAGAAAATCTCCTTAGGAAGATGCTGCATTTTTGCATGTTTTTACAAATGCAGAAATGATATCATCAATTATAATATATATATATATATATATATTATAAATGTGTCTGTGTGTAAATCTATCATGTAAATTAATAGTGTAAATTAATAGAGACTGTAGAAATAATTTGTAAATATAATATTTTCATTTGCTTGGACCAAGATATTTTTAGAATTTAGGAAATAGATTAAACATGCTTTTTTGTTTATTTATTTTATCCAAAAGAGTCTAATTCATTTGGCATATGAGGCTCGTCTCGGAGGACCAGTACAATACCGTTGGATGTACCCTATTGAAAGGTAACTTATTCAAAATTTCTTAATCTACTTAACTTTTATAATATTTTTAATATATTTTCATTTTTCTGTTAGATATTTGTCAACTTTGAAATCGTACGTTCGCAATCGAAGTCGTCCAGAGGGTTCCATTGCAGAAGCATACTTGATGGAAGAATGTATCACCTTTTGTTCTAGATATTTAGAGGATGTGGAAACTAAATTCAATAAGGCTAAAAGAAATGTTGATGTATATGGTGAGGACATAGAAAAGTTCCCATCTTCTTTAATCATGGGTGTCACATTGGGGGAGAAGATTGCATAGTTCTTGACAAGGAAACAATTAGCAAGGCACATCAATATGTGTTGTTCAACTGTAGTTCAATAGAACCATTCATTGAGTAAGAAAATTTTCAATTGCAATTTTGTTACAATAGCTTATTTTATTTTTCAAATAATGTTAATTGGTTAATGTTAGAATTGTTTACAGACAACACAAGGGTATAGTTAAAGCTGAAAATCCTCGTCTTAATAAGAAAGATGTCGAAAGGATTCACAGTGTCACTTTTGCTAAGTGGTTTGATAATCATGTAAGCAAATGAATCAATTTTTGTCATTTGTTATTTTAATATTATTTTGGTATCAAATCCTAATAATGTGCTAAATTACGTCAAACAGGTTGAAGGATTGCATCTTTCTGGAAACAAAGTTGCGGAGGAAATTAGGGCCTTATCTCGAGGTCCTAATCCAGTGGAAAGCGATATAGGGGGTTTATTATTAACGGTTTTCGATTTCATGTGAAAAATCTTGAAATTAGAAGGAAAACACAAAATAGTGGAGTGGTGGTTACTGCACAAACTAGTAGTTTTGCTAGTAGAAGGACAATAACCCTGTTATTGGAGATGTCACCTACTATGGAGTACTGAAAGATATAATCGAACTTGAATATTTTGAACGTAAAAAGGTGTCTTGTTTAATGTGACTGGGTATCAACCCGGCAAGGCACAAAAGCAAGATGAACTTGGCTTTACGTGTGGTCAATTTTTCTCGGGCAAGACAGCATAGTGAACCTTTATCATGGCAAGTCAAGCACAACAGTTTTCTATGTGAAGACCCAACTGAGAAGGGGTGGCATGTTGTTGTGAATACAAAGCCTCGAGATTCATTTGATATGAATCCAGTGTTAGGAAATAGATGGAATTTATGCAAATACTACTAGTGATACACAGTCATATGATCAAAATGAACTTTGTTGGGTTAGAGAAGATGTAGAAGGACTTGTAGTTTAATAATAGACCTAGATTACTTTTATTAGTAGTGTATTAGGTTGAATTCATATTTGCTATTGGTTATTAGTAATGTTATGAATTTCAAATTAGTATGCTTTATTTTGTTTATTTTCAATATTTTTGTATTATTACAATATTTTTCTCAATCATTTATATAATGCGATGGACATTATGGTAAGTTATTTTAGTTATATAGAATAGTTTTTTAATTAGTAACTTATTAAATATTTCCAACACTATCCTTTTGTACTTTATGCGCAGATCATGCCCCCGATAACTAGACCCCGTAGCAAGCGAGCAAGGCAGGAATTGCCTAGGCAACCTAGGCACCTAACCAACCTTCTAGTTTAAACTTTAGACAGAATGGTGTTACTCAAAATCAAAATGATTATATTTTCCTGAATTCTTACTTTTAAATTTCAATACCTATCAAATTGTCTATACAATGATTTTACATGTATCGATTAGATCGGCTTGGTGTGGGTTCAAGTCAACAGACGACGCCCTCATTTGCAACCTAATGCAAATGTTAATGACTTTATCTGCCAAGCAAACTAACGATGCAACTGAAAATCAAGTTGATTCTACTGATGTTGTAGTTCAGGGTGGTAAGATATAATATCCTTGATCATTAATTATAATGTTCTATTTGTTTGTTGATTGGCTAATACATGTGTGTGTGTGTGCGTATTCTTAATTCTTGTAGTTGGCACCAAACGGAAGAGGGTAAGAGGACCCTACATGTATGCCTAAGGTTTGGGGGCAACAGTTAGATGAACTTGTGGTCGTTCGTTCAATGACCTTGGGCAGCCTAAGGATGGAGATAGACGAGCACTTTGGTCTCATTTCTTGGAACTATTGCAAGGAATGGGAGATATTGCCCACTTAACTATAAGGATTGGAGATTGATGCCGTACAGTTACAGGAAGAGATGCTAAGAATTGTAAAGGTAATGAATTTTAGTTTTTCAATTGACCTCAATGGATATAACAGTAATTACTATATCTCTCTTTTATTTTTATCTTTTGTGTTTGTAGACAGGTTTCAGTTACCGTTAGGACATGAAATTTTCATCCTAAGATCTATCAACAAAAAGTGGAGGAATTGGAAGTGTTTTGTGAAGAGTTTGAATTTTGATCCAAGCATTCCTATT